>RCUC01157394.1:0-60639 GCA_003697995.1 Taxidea taxus jeffersonii
GCGGGCAGGGCTCCGGCCCGGCGCCTTTGTCTCGCCGGCCCGCTCGGGCGCCGCGCCGCCTGCGCTCCGGGCGCGCAGGGCCGGGCGGCGGGCCGGCTCGGCTCCTCCGCGGCGGGTCTGGCTCGGCGCGCCGGCCGCGCTCGGGCTCAGGTGCCCCTGCCTGCGGACCGTCTCTCCTCTCCGGGCTCGCGTCCCCTCCGCGGGCTCCGCCGGCGGCCGGCCGGCTCCGAGGCTCGCGGCCGGAGCGGAGCGGAGTGCGCACGCCGGGGTGGCGGGACTTCGGCAAGACCAACTTTCCGGTTCGGAAGCGGCGCGGGCCGCGCGGCTCCTCCCCTCCCCTCCCCGCGGCCCCCTCCCCTCCGTCCCCCTGTCTCCCCGCCCCCCCACCCCCACCCCCGGGCCCCTCCGACTCGAAGCGCCCGCCCCGCCCGCCGGGCCTCCCCGCCGCCAGCGGCTCCTTAAAGCCAACGGGAGGGAGGGGACGGCGGGGCTCCGGTGTCTCCCCCCGAACACACACACTAGCTCCCCTTCCCGACGGGGGTAGGGCCGGGGCGTCTGCGGAGTGGGCAAGGGGCGCAAGGTGCCCCGAGGCCACGCGGCTCAAAGTTCCAAGTCCACGAAAGTCTCGCGCGCGGCCCGCCGCGTTCTAGGACTTTCGGGAGTGACTGGGGGAGGGGTTGGTAGGTAAGGAGGTCGCGGGCGTCTGACCCGGCCCCGCACCCTCGCTCGGCCCGTGCGGCGCGCTCCCGCACGCCCACCCACCCTTCGCCCGCGCTCACGCACGCGCCCTCGCACCGCGCGCGCGCCCCACCGCCCCCGTGCACACTCTCGCGCGTGTCCTCGGTCCCCGAGCGGCCACCAGGATGTGCCCCAGGCCCTGGCGCCGCCGCGCCCGCCCCTGTGCGCCCCTTGTCCCAGTTTCTCTTTTTTCATTTCCTAAATTTTTTATTTTTGTCCTTACAAGTGGCCCTGTGTGGTAGGAAGCTTTGGCACAGATGGCCTCCCCAGTGTCGTGCGCTGGGGGGATGCGGGCGGCGACTCTCCAGCCCCGAGCGCACGGAGGGCTTCGAGCTCCTCGAGTGGCTGGGGGTGGGACTCTGCCCGGCTGCGGGTCCCCGCCCCCCCACGGGATGGACCCCGACCCTGAGCTGCTCGCCCGCCTCTCTGCGGGTTTCTTTTCCGTTCTAGAATCTTCTCGATTCGCAGCCTGCGTTCTCTCGCCCGACTCTAATTGTGTAAGTTTCACGAAGCAACAGCTTTGGGCTCCAGGAAAGCGCAGGAAAATCAGAGAGAGGAAGGAAGCGCACAGGTCGGCGTCGCCTCCAAAGACCACCCCCGCCGCCACATTTGTCCCCCCTCAAAACAACAACAACAAAACCCTTAAGGTTGGTTTTGTTTTGCTTTTTCGTGGCGGGCGTGTTCATTTGGGCGATTTTGGTTTAGAAACGGAAAAAAAAAAGGACAAATAAAAGATGTTTGAAGTCTAGAGTTGTCCTCCCCACACTACCCTTTTATGGTGGAGCCCGGGGGGAGGGCGGGGGGCGGCCTTATATTGCCATTACCCTGTGAACTTCCGCGAATGAGCATGTTGCGGACGCTCCTGCACCCGGCACCCGGCGGCTCGGCGCTGAAAAGTTTGCAGGCTGCAGCCGGGGCTTTGGGGCAAGCGGGGCCAGGAACTTCCCAGCGGAGAAAGGGGCAAGGGGAAGCGGGGGTAGGGGGAGAGGAAGGGAACGTGTTTCGGTGAGGAGTGGGCGGTTGTAGCGAATGGGAGTTTCTTGCAGAATTTACAGGACCGGCCAGAGTTGGGGGAAGTCGCAGAGTCGCTGCAGAAAGGTAGACTTCCCTGACGTCTCCCTAGAAGAGAGGAATGCAAAAGCACTCGTGGGTGGGTTAGACCCCAGGTTAAAGGTGCACTGCCTTTGGGGACCTGGTTAATTTTCTTTTTTCCCCTTCTTCTTCTTCTTTTTAAATCCACACTTTAAGACGAAGAAGGAGCAAATGTAGGTTCCCGCAGCGTCTGAAGCCTTTCAGACGAAGCCGAGCCCGGCTCCCCCGCAGCCTCCTGGCCCCCACGGCACCGACTCCTCCTCCTTGGTTACTCTGTGAGCGCCCACCCCCACCTTTTTTGTTCATCAGGCCATTCGTCCGTCTCCTCCTGCCCCCAGCCTCTCTCCAACACACTGGCACGATTTTCCTAGGTCTTTAGGAGACTTCCAGACGCAACCGTTTTAATTTTCGTCAGCTTGCTTTGCCTTTTCTACGAGGTGTGGTCTTGGAGAGGCTTTCTGAGATTCCTCCCGCGGAGGCCAGTCTGAGACCATGGCCCAGGATCTGTAACAGCAAGCCCTCGGCCCTCGGACCGCAGAGGGGCCGCACAAGTCGAGCCAAGCTCTGTAAGGAAAGGTGCAGCAGGCTCTGCTTGGCGCTGTGGTGGACAGTGGCTCACGGCGAGCGGGCACGGACGCAGAACTCGGAGGTGCCCGGCCCGCCTTGCCCGGTGTGAGCACTGGTCCCCACCTGGGCGTGCAGGGTGGAGTGGGCCGGGGAAGTGGCAGGCTCCAAACCGCCCTTTGAGGGCACTGCGCTGGGATTTCGTTGAGAAAATCGAGCAGACGTGGAGGAAAGGCTCAGGGAGAATATGAAACGAGAACCTTTGCAAATTCCCCGTCAGGGCTCTAATGGTGCAGATCAGTGAATCTGAAGTGCACCCTTTTAAAAAATCGACTGGGGTAAACACGATCGATAAATATTTTTTTAAAAGGTCGAAAGCAAAAGGCGCATTATCTCCTTCCTTACCTGTTCTGCCTTTCTTGGCTCTCCACTGAGATGTGAAACTTTTCTTTAATTGTTTTAATGCAGTGCGGCCAGTTTTGATGAAAGTGTATGTATTTTAAGCTTGAGTCACAACAACAGATTTATTGTGAGGTGACAGCGTGTCAACAGCATATTTTCGCAGATGAGGGACAGGATTATCCTCCAGTCGTGCCTAGATTAAGGGCAAGCACCGGAATGTGCGCCTGAGGTGCAGACACGGACTCATGCATGCAGAACTCATAGACTTACCCTCACGTGACCGCTGCCTATTAAAATATTGTAATACCTAAATACTATTGCAAAAACAAAAGTTGCTTTTCTTCTCTATAATTAAATCTAATTTGTTAATTGTCTTTCCACTTGCAATGTTGTTTTCATCTTATGAGGCGACATGTTATTATTTTGTCTGCTTAATAATATTATTTACAAATTAATACTGTAGATTTTACATTAGTGGAACATATAATTAGATGTTTGATTTTAATTTGTATCGTGTATTCAGATAGGACAGAAAGCCTGTCTGCAGGATGGATTTGACAAGGGAAGGTTGAAGAGTCGGTTCTATTTCCACATCGCAGCTTAGGGAAGCTACCTGGCCCTCCATCCCCAGAGGGCCCTTTACCTGCGGAGCATTTGAGACTCTCATGCCCTTATTCCCTAGCCAGTTGATACAGAAAAAGTATTAAAGGGTTACAGCTTCATTTTCTGTCTCCTTTCATGCTCTCCCTCCCCCCCAAACCAAAGTTCTCTTGTCACTGGCCTTCACTCCTTTCTCTCTGGTTCCTCCCCACCCCCAACTTTTGTTTTAGGTCCTTGCCCTTAAATCTGGCGTAATTTTGTGTCTTTAGTGCTGTGACAAGTGACCTGACCGCTAATTGGTTCTCACTTGAGCAAAGATATTACCATACTAATATTATTATTGGTAAGGAGAGGTAATTGATAACACCACCTGCCACTCTGGGGCAGTCACAATGATAAATGTTTCCATCAACAGGAAATCTGCGCCTGGTGTGCCACAGCCCAACGCAAACAGCATGTCAAGTGCTAATTATAAATGCTGCTCTTCTGTGACATTGTGGGGGTGCCAGGAAACATGTAGCCCCAAGTTATGTCTAAGGCTTTTTGAAAATGCCTTTTCCCCAAGCTTCTTGCTCACCCACTTGAAGATAACTCTACCCTCTTCAAAAAATGTTCTCCTTAAATAAACCAGGACACAGCTGATGCCCCGCCCACATTCCCCTGGGTTCCTGCTGTCACCGTCTTGCCTGTCCAAGCTATTGAGGTAACTGTCGAGTTTTTCAATAGATCGGAGCCACGAGAATAGTCTATGAATCCATCTAGGTCTGTGTGCATCCTGGCAGCTTGTACCTTACAGGATGGCTTACCACCTCACCAGTAGGCTCCCAGGCAAACATTTTGGGGCTTTTCATGTCTCGCAGAGAAACAGCAGCACATGGCCACCTGTCTTCACACTCAGGGATGCAAGGGGTATGAAAGCCCTTCTCTTGTGGGTGTTGACCCGTGTATCTGGGCTGCAGACAGACCCAGGAGGGGCACTTCAGTGTGTACGGTGACAAAAATAATGCTGGCCAGCTAAAACTTTGACTCCCCTGCTCATAGGGAAGCTCAAATGATTATTATTAGCTTGCATTATTAGATGCAGGCCTCAAAAGGCGAAACCAGCTATTGATAATTGCAAGAAGTATACAGCAGCTACTGTATCGATCGGCTTGTCCCTATTCCCCTGGTATGGGAGAGATAAGAAGACTCAGTCTTTAGTGCAATATAATTTCTTTTGACCTATCTGCTTGCTACAGACTTATGATGAATAGCCAGAGTGGTTAAAGTCCTTTATCACGAAAGTTGCCCCTTGATATAATATTGATTCTTTATAACTAGCTCCAAACACAAAAATCAAACTGTCCACTTGGCCATCATCATCAATATCATCACAAAGCCTCTGGAATAAAGATCAGCACCAGCCTGGAAACGCTTTTTATAATCTTACCAGCTAATCTTTATTTGCTGATGATGAACAGAAAAGGGGGGCGGGCGGGAGAGTGAGCGGAATGTCACTTGGAGGGACACTGTATTTGTGTGTGCACATACGCTGGGCCGGCACTCGGCGGCCGCTCCTCGTCGGCCCCCGCAGTCAGCGTGGCCCGCCTCGCCAGGGCTCGGCCTCCCCGCCCACCCCCGGGAATCAGGCCGTCGGGGAGAGACGGAGGGGGCTCCAGGCGGGCTGTCTGACGTTAGAGGCCAAAGGAGACCCAGGGCCTCCTGCTTCTTCAAACCAATGTCACACGTCCCGTCCTTGGCGCTCGGCCGGCGGCGCTCGCGGGAGCGCGGGGAGTGGGGCGCACGCCGGGTGGGCTCGCCGGCGTGGAGGGGCCGCGCTTGGAGGCGCACATCAAAGACCGCCGTGCAATTGGTGTGCATTTCCCCCAATTAACGGCATTTCCTGCCCCTCCCCCCGCGCCCCGCCCCCGCGCCGGCCCGGCAGCCTGGGAGCAGGGACGAGCGGCCCCCGCGAGCGCGCGTGTGTCCCCGCAGGCGCCGCTGGACGCGCGGGCCCCTCCCCCGGCGAGTTTCCAGCGCCTTTTGGAGGGAGGGGCGGAGGGGTGCGGGGAAGGAGGGACGCAGGCAGGACCCACAACTTCGGAGGCCGGGACCCTCCTGGGGCCGGGTGTCCGCACCCACAGGCTGCCACTCTGGTCTCGAGGGGCGGCTGTCTTCAGACGTCCCTCCACCGAACGCCCCCGCCCCAACCGCTCCCTCCCGCATCTCTGCAACACTCAGCGACGAGCCGGCGGGGGTAAGAAGGACGTGGCCGCAGCGCGGGGCCTCCCCTCCCCACCCTCCGCGGTCTCCTAATTAACGCCGCGGGGGCTGGGGGCACGAGGGTCCCCTCGGGCCTGGAGTCCACCCTGTTGGTAGGACAAAGCCACGCTGCGGCCCCTCCGGGGCTACCCTGCCCCGAGGGAGGTCCCCAGGGTAGGCACGGGGTGGAGGCGGGGGCGGGGGCGGGGAGAGGAGGAGGGGAGGCGGCGCCGGCGGGGCGCGGGTCCCGCCAAGTGGGGCGTGGCGTCCGGCTGGGGGCGGTCCCGGCTCACTCCCCTGGGCGCGCGCCGCCCCCCTTCGCGTGGATCCCTGAGGCCCAGGCTCAGGGGCGCCTCCCACCCCCACTCCTTTGGCGCCCACCCCTCCACGGGGGGCCACTTCGCTTGATCGCTGTCTGGGGGCGTCTTGGATGAAACCCCACGCGGGATTTCGTGACCTCGCGCCGCCCCACAGTCGTCCTGGACCCCTGAGAGGAGTGCTGGCCCGGCCGCGGGTGTCACACCCGGAGCAGCCCCAAGCAGTCTCCTCCTGCTTTCCTGCTTGGTGTGGGCGGTGAGGCCCAACTGCAGTGGGCGTGAGAGCTGCCCACCACCTCGCCCGGGCCCCTGTTCATCTGGCGCCCTGGCAGCGTGGGGGCATCCCCTCCCCGCTTCCCTGGCTGGAGTGCACGCCCGCTCTTCCTAACATGTTCAAAGAAGTTTTTAAAAAGCGGGCACAACTTTGATGTGACCGTTCCCATCGGTCTTGGCTTTCTCATTATCACAAATGTCATTTGCTTTGGCTCCGAGCTGTGCGAAAGCGCAGGGCTGAAATTCTGCAGAAGACCGGGCCTGTGGGCCAGGCGCTCACCAGAGTCCTTGAACCACTGTGGTGGGGACAAAGGCCATCAGGTGCTGGGGTCCTGCTCTTGGTCCAGGATAAATGCATTCCCTGTGAACGGAGGCACTGGGCTATTAGCAGAACAGATCTCTCAGGCCGGCCTGGCAGGCGGCCACAGGAGAGGAGGAACAAATACCATGCAGGTTAGAGTCCGTTTTTTCACTCCCCAGGGAAAAAATAAAAGGAAAAGGAAAACATCTCGGCAGCAGAAGAAACATTCTCCCACTCAAACCATGCGGTATGATTCGATGAGCTAAACAGATAAGCAGGTGTGTCTCGCACAGGGGCCGCCGCGGGCCTGGCCTCCCTGGTGGGATTGCTGAGAGGGGGCGACTCTCTCCACCTTAGTGAGACCCCATTGGGGAAAAGAAGGGCAGTGCTCAGGATTCAAGAGCTTACGCACGCCGTGGTGTCATCAGACCTGCGTGCTGGCCATTTCTGCATTGGGAGCCATGGCGCTGGATGTCTTCTGTGCCTTGAACTCTGTGTTTGATTCTTCCAGACTTCTGTTTGCAGTCAGAATGGGGCAGGTGCTGCAGAGCTCCTGCATGAAAGGACATGGTCCCGTTCTCCAGTGATGGGGATACACCGTCCCCCAAAGACATGGGTTTTCTTGGAATTGGAAAGTTAAAAAAAAAACCCTTAGTAACAATTTTGATCACTGGGGGAAATGTCAGCTTCTACATATGCGCGCTCCGCTTTAAGAAAACCCATTGGACTGCATTTGTAGGATTGAGGGTGGAAGGGTCGTAATTTACCTTACAGGTAGTTTTTCACTTTCCAGAATTCACCGTGGATGCCTCTTAAGGAGGCCGTGCCACGGCGATACTGTAAATTAGCCCGGGTCTGTGGCGGCGCCCGGATTTTACGCAGTCCAGGCTCGCTCCCTCACTGAAGGTAACTTGAGCGGCTCTTCAGTACCGGGAAGGTTCCGGATCGTGTCCTTCAGCTGGACGTGCCCGCACTGCCGCATGTTTCATTACTCAGCTCTGCTCTCCAAAAGGACAGCTTTGCTCACCCACGTCGGCTCTGACCTGGCCCCTTGGGCAGCAAAGGCACCACCCATGGTCACAGCGCATGGGAGGAAAAGCGTGCTCTGAGGCTGAGAGAAAATGTTTCGCTGAAAGAAGGGGTCCAGGCAGGAGAGAAAAATCAGACACTGATAACAAGGGCGTGTTTACCTACATGTGGGAGCACTTTTATGGCAGTAGAAGGCAGGAGAAATCGGAGGCCCGGGAAAGCAAGAAGACAGGGGACGGATGTGATCTTTGATCCCAAAACCAGAGAAGGGGGTGCGAGGGTGCAGGCCTGGAGGGCCAGTGGTCTCAGAAGGAGCAAGGGCAGAGCCAGGAGAGAAGGTGGTTGGCATCGGGGCTCAGAGCAGCGGGCTTGCCCGGAGCCTGGAGGGACGGCTGAGGTTGGAGAGCTGCATGTCAGCACACTGAGTCACATGTGACAGGATGGGTCTCCCATGCGCGTGTCCCCACGGTATCCACACCGCGGAGATGCTCAAGCTGCTGACTCCACCTCCGTTACGGAGTCCCTCTGGCACACCTGTCCTTCTCTGTTCGAAGGTGTTCCACGGCGTTGAGAGCACAGCACGGCTCTGTTCGGTAAACAGGACTGCAGTGGGAACCGCTTGTTTGTTATGGTGAATTTGAGAACAAGAAATCGTGCTTGCTTCCGTGCTCAGATTTCATCCCATCTTCTCCTACTGGGTCTCTTCCGGGACTCACTCTGAAAGATTATGGTCCTCCCCGTAGAATCTAGCTCTGGTTAGACTTCATTTTATATTGTTCTCAAATTCATTTCAGAACCAGCTTCTGCGTCTGTCCTCCCCAGAACTCCAGTCCATAAGTGCTTCTGCGAGCAACTGTGGTGCACGCTTCCGTGCAGGGGTTCTCTGACATGCAGGAACACATCCATGTGCCCCGGGGTTAAAGTTCTCACCTTTTTCCCTGTCAGGTTTCCTGAGCTAATTCAAGGGGAGAAACATGCTCTATGCTTTCTCAAAGTGCCTCAACCCCAAGGCACCTTTGCCGAACACTCACGGGGCCAGTTGTCTTGTTGAGAGCTCCTTGGTTTCTCCACCTGTTTTGCTCATTAACCCATTTTACAGATGCACTGATGTCAGTTCACTGATATTAAGGACATCCCCAAGGTCACATGTCAGTAGAAGAACCTGCCCACACTTTGGTCTTCCTTGGAGACTATCACCAGTGAGCATTGCCTCTCCTGATGATGGTGCAAAGTTCCTGTTACTGCTGAAGTCTTCTCTGGCAAGGCGGACAGGCACAGTTGTCTGTGTGGTGTAATTTTCCTTTTGCTTTCCTGGCGATATGTCGGTCTTTGTAAGTAGCATGTCCCCCCTCCCCAGGAGCACTTTGTGCTCGTCCTCCCTGTCATGGTTGCTGTTGTTTGGTTGGATTTTGGGGACAAAGTGTATAATTTTCTTCTGCAGATGAATTTGTTCTGGTGGTCTCAGTTCTTACTCCCCCGCCTCGCTCTGTCCCGCCTAAGCCAGCTTCCCTGTTGGCTCCCACGTTACTTCCCTTCTTCGAACATCTAACGTATCTGAAATATCTCTGCTTTTCATTTTCTTGACTCACTTTCAGATCCAATTTGACATTTTCCTTTGAGGAAGTGTTTCAATATTACATGTATTTCACTTCTCTGGTTCTGCTTTTCTAATAGATGTAATTTTTAGCCATCACGGATGCTACAGGATTCGGGCATGTGTGTCCTTAAGTAAGATCACGCACTGTATTTGTGGGCCGTTCTGTGTGGAGGGTTTTCCGTGTATGCTTGGGTCCCCACAGTAGATGCTTTCTATCACCCCACGCTATGGGGAGCGGCTTGAGGCCCTCGAGCTCTTGTCCCTTGTCCAGGGCCACAGCCCTAGAGCTCTGTGGATGGAGGGATCACCATGGACGAAGATGCACCTGTGCCCATGAGCTCAGCCCCTTCTTTGAGTTCACACAGGCCACACCTAGGCATCTCCAAGGACCAAGCTTCCTCCTTAGTCTCTGAACCTTTGCAGGATTTCGAATTAAGAAAATTGCCTCCACCTATATAAGAACCCCCCTCTGGTCATTAGAACCTTCTATTCTTCATGCTAACTCAGAGGAGATACACATTTCAAAGGAAGGGTTAGAGCAGAAGCAACGTGTGTGGAAGTGGGGACCGCGGTGGCAGACACACGTGGGAACAGATGCACAGCCTGGGCCTGGCCCGAGAGGTCACTCCACGAGAACGACGGGAGGAAGCAGGAGGGTGGGAAGGAGCGCGTGTTCAGCAAATATTTGCATGAATGGCCACAGACGCCATCCCATGATTCCCTCCCAGGTCCTGTGCTGAGGCAACTCCACTGAAAGGACTTCTGGCTGCAGGGGTGGGTGGGTCGTGGGGGCCCTCCGGGCATAGAGCACAGGCCCGGTGAGCTCTCTTGTGACCACACCGCTCTGAGGTGGATTTCCCCCGGCCGCTCATGAAAATCTGGGTGTGCTGCAGGGAGTTTATGCAAGCATGGGAGCGGGCGCAGGGCTGTCAGCTGTACTTGGGTTTTGAGGCTGGCAGGTGGGCAGTAGCCAGAGAACCGGCGTTTCGCTCTGCAGAAAGCCGGCAGGTTTCCCGCGGTGGCCGCGGGCGGAGTGCTGCTGCGCTCCCGCTCTCCTCTAGCCCCCGACGGCCCCTCCCCCCGACTACAGCAAGAGGGCAGCACGCACGTGGGCCTTTGGCTTTTCTGCCGCAGAAATGAGCTCAGAGTGGCTTTCCTCGGGCAGCGTGGGTACCTGTCGGCCTTTGGACTGTCACCGTGCCCGGCAGCCTCGCAAGGCCGTGGTCCGCGCGGCTCCGCCAACATCGTGGCCCCGCGATGACCGCGGCCCGCGGCTGGGGCGCCCGCCGGGCCCTGGCTTGGCCGTGGTGGGGGGAAGACGGTCCGCGGCTCTGCACACGCACCTCTGCTCCCGAGCGCCGGCCTCGCGGGCCGCCGCGCTCTGCGTGCGACTTGCGGGTTCCGGGAAGGGCTGTCTTCTCCGCCGACGGGTGCATCGTGTCGTGCACGTCCGGTGTCCCCCAGGACTCCCGCACAGTGGCCGGACGGCGGGTGTCGGCTGCGACTTCGACGGGCGGCGCTGGCAGAGACGCTGCGGAGCGTCCCGGGGGCGGAATTACGTTTCGTGACCGTTGTTTCTAGAAACAGGCGTCACTTCATCTAAGAAGAAAGCTTTCCCGACATAAATATGTATTTAAAGCACCGGTAAGAGTCGCGGCGGGTGGACAGTACGCATGGGCAAGCAGTCCTTTCCCGTGGGTGCCCGGCTCCTGAAAACTTCCCGGGAGGGTGGGCTCGAGGGTCACTGTGGGGCGAGTCTGGTGCACTTGTCACCCAGTAGGGGAGTCGGCTGGAGGTGCTCGCCTGGCTGACCACCGCTCGAGGAGGTTCGCTCCCAGGGGCCGTGGGGGCCGCCCACGGTTTTCCCCGGGGGCCGCGAGGAACCGCTGTGGGAGGGTTTCCAGTTGAACCGGCTGGCTCCCGGGGCTCGTGGAGACCCAGCCCACGTGCGGCCTGGAGGGACAGAGGGACTGCCAGGAAAACAGACAGGGCACAGGAAGGAGGTGCCGAGGACATCCCGGCGCTGTCTTGGTGTCACTGCGGCCGTCTGGCGTCCGGAGGCCCCTCGGTGCCTCTGGAGAGGGCTCGTGACCTGAGGCCACCCCCCCACCCCCCGCCAATACATCCGCGTGCTTATGTCTGTGTGTCGTTTCTGTATTTCTGAGAGACGCCCACTAGCTTCCCTCACAACCCATGATGGGGGACAAGATGCGGCTCAGTCCGTTTTTTACCCTCATGTGAGTATTTTAAGGAGATGATTGAAGAAAAATTGTAGGTGCGATGACGGTCACAGGACCGGGGGAACATGCCCAGCAGTGATGGTCCTGATGCCCGAGTGTGGTGGCCAACTGCTTGCCGACCTCTAGCTGCTGCCCGCAGATCTGAAACACCGGGCACTCGGGGTCAGTGAGAGAAGCTGGGGAGCTCTGCCTGTTCTCTGACTCTCCTAGACTTCCCACAGTGTGGGTTAGCATTCGAAAGCCCTGATAAGTCCTGCTGCTCAGGAAGCCTTTAGTGAGTGTGATTCTGTACTTTCCCAGGATGTTTGGTTGCTCTGTTCTGCCGGCTGAGCTTGTTCCTTCCAACGTCCTGCAGAAAGTTTGGGCTGAGGAGCGTTCTGTGGCTGTGGAAGAGCCCCTTGGATGTATCTGCAGAAAATCCCTGCTGGTCCCCCGGCCGTGGCCCCAACAGGCCCTGAGTGCCTCACCCTGTGAGGAGTGAGTGAGGAGAGTGAGTGAGTGAGTGAGTGAGGAGAGGGCCTCACCCTGCTGACCGTGGACCCTCCTATGCATCCTGGGTGTTGGCAGGGCCCTGGCTTCTGCCCGCGGGGGGCCCCTCTCCCAGGGCGGGGTCCCTCCAGGGCTGCAGATCCTGGCTGGAGGGGGCGTCCAGGGGGCAATACGTGGGGTAAAGACTCGGGTGGGCACCACAGAGGTGGGCTGAGTGAGGAGGAATGTGGCACAGGGAGGGGCAGGCTGAGCACAGCAGGACAGACCCAGGGAGGAAGAGGCAGGTGGCCGAGGCCCCTGGGGAGCTGGACGACTTGGACTCCATGTGCCCGGGGTGAGTCAGCGCAGAAGGAAGGTGGCCTGGCGGGCGTGGTGGGGCTGAAGGAGCCTGAGAGGGGGTGGCCTGGTTGGAGCTGTGCCGGGGCCTGGCCTCAGGGCTCCCTCAGTGCAGCGCCCTGGTTGGGGGGCTGTCCTTTCCTGAGCGGACCCGCGTGCAGGGCCCGGCTCCACAAGCTGACACAGGAGTCGTGGATCCAGACCAGGAGGCCATCGCCCCGCTGGCAGGCCTCGTGCCCGGTGTCGAGGTGAAGATACTGCTCTCTCAAAATTCACAGCGAGGAGAGGGTTATGGCCTGGGTAGATGAGCGCAATGGGGAGGGCAGCAGGAGAAATACCGTCTGCAGGGGATGAGCTCTAGAACCGAGGGACATTCCGGAGGTGGAGTAAAGAGACCTTGGTGATGAATTGTGTCTCTGTGTAATTGTTGAAAAACAGTTTTGTTGCTTTGGTTTTTTGAATTGAGAGGACGCTGCCGTGGTGACGTTGCTACTTCGCACGGAGGTGCCCCTTGGACGCTGTCCTGGGTGGTCACGGGAGGCGAGGGCTGGGGCCTGTGGGACTCTGCCTCGGGTGCTCAGCGGCACTGGCCGCGGTGCAGGACACATTCGTTTGGGGCATCTGCGCCAGGAGAGATGGAGAGGGACCGCACTGGGCCTCGGACTGGGAGGTGCCACGATGAACCAGCTGACGGGGCTGGCCACTGGGGTCTGCAGGTGCCCCTCAAAGATGCCTGGTGGCCCCAGGGGTGAGGAGGTGGCTAAGGCACTGTGGTGGATGAATGGAGGGGACAAGCAGACCTGGCCAGCCTGCGGTGTGGCTCCCTCGAGGTCTAGTGGGGACGCTCTGTGGCCAGGATGTTCCGTGGCTGGGATGCTCCGTGGCTGGGATGCCCCGTGGCCATGTGGATGCATCCATGTGGATGCTTCATGGCCCAGACACTCCGTGGCCAGGGCCCACACTCTGCAGTTGGGGCAGGTCAGCTTCTGTTCCGACAGGCTGTGTCTGTGGCCAAGCCCTTGCATATCTGCTCCACAATTAGATGCCAGCGGTCACCCTTCACCTCTTCAATTATAGTGCACTTAAGGTATCTGACCAAATATTATTTTGTTCTCCAGTCTCACAATATATGGGTGCTTTTGAGGGTAGAAATAACCACTACCTTGTTTTTATAGCTGCCTCGGGAAAGTTTGTAAGTAGGCACAGCAGTGACAGGAGGCACAGTTAGCAGTGATCGGCAGGGGACACGCACGAAGCTAAGCTTGAGCATGAATGATCAGGAATGACTTTTGTTATGATGCATCCCAGAGTTTGGAAGTTATTAAAAATTATAATGCATTAAAATGTGCACCATTTGAAAACTTAGTTTCGAGGACCTGACTTAAAGCAATCCTGGAAGATGTGTAACAGCCAAACCTTGGTTAAAGGAGAAGCTCCCCACCCTGGAAGTGTGGGTCCTGCCGTGTGTGTTCTCCGAGACTTGCCCAGTGTCGAAGCGTGACAGTGCAAGTCAGTGTTCGCTGTTCAGGGAACACGATACCAGCCTCATGGAGGAGGCTGCTTGGTTTCTATTTTTAGAGAAGACAGTCATGAGATGTTATTCACCATGCCTTACGTGACACCCCAGAGCTAATTTGTCTTCTGATGGGGACTTGGTAGCCTGCAGCGGCCATCTCCCTGTCACCCCCGGCCCCTTGCAGCCACCATTCTGCGGTGTTCCACTGAGTCGGATGTTTTTTTTAAGATTCCCTATGTAAGTGATGCTATACAGTACTTGTCTTTTTCTGTCCGACGTATTTAGTGTCGCAGAACGTCCTTGGGTTTACCCAAGTCCCAGATGGCAGGATTTCCAGGATGTCCAGGTGGCTCCCTCGGTGAAGCGTCTACCTTTGGCTCAGGTTGTGATCTGAGGGTCCTGGGATCGAGTCCCATGTGGGGTTCCCTGCTCTGGGGGAGCCTGCTTCTCCCTCTGTCCCTCCCCTGCTTGTGCTCTCTCTCTCTCTCTTTCTGACAAATAAATAAATAAAATCTTTAAACATAAATAGTAGGATTTCCTTTTTTAAAAAAATATTTTGTCTTTAAGTAGTTTCTACACCTGATGTGGGGCTCAAGCCCATAACCTCGAGATCAGGGGTCCTGAGTTCCCTGGACTGAGCCGGTCATGAGCCCCTGCTGTTGTCCTTCCTTTTCTACGCCTGGATAATACCGCAGGAGATCACGCTTCTTCCCGGCTCCGTCCGTTGACAGACACGCGCGACGTTCCCGTGCCGTGGCTAGTGCATGACGTGCATTGCACACGGGCGGCAGGATTCTCTGTTTCCGTCAGATACACGCCCAGAAGTGGGATTGCTGGGTCGCATGGTGGTTCCATTTAATTTTTTGAGGATCCTCCTACTGTTTGTGTAGTGGTGCCCCAAATGCTATGGCTTCTTAAAATTAAGACCATAGCTTGGCCCCATGTCATGTTGTATTTCCACACCACGGTAAGTGACTTCTCGCCCACATTCAAAGACCAGGTTAGCTTTCCGATGGAGAAATGAGGTTCCTGTCGTTTGACCTTTTTCTGAGCTGCTGTGTCCTTCTGTGAACACACACCATATTCGTTTAATATTGTGAACCCAAGTGTCTTACGTTGTAGGAGCTCGTTCCCAGCATCGCGGCCAAGTCCCCGACTTCAGCAGTCATGAAACAACATGTAGGAAACCGTAAACTAGTAAAAGGACGGACGGATTTAGGATTATTCCAGAAAGCCAGATATTGTCACATTCATAAGAACTCGCCCAGTCGCACCCATGGTGCCTGTTTGGGTGTCGGCGGGAGAGGAGCGGGCGTGAGGGGCGCTGATGGGGGGTCGGGGTGGGTGAGCGTGGGTGAGCGTGGCCTGACAGGGCGGCACAAGCCTTCCCCATGCCTTTCACGTGGCGCTCAACTTTCCACGTCTTTTTTCCGTTGGCCTAGCCACGGTTTTTAGGGCGTTGGTATATATATTTTTAAAAATTCGACCAATTTGGCATGTTCTTATGAAAAGCTAATTTTGTATACCAGCATTTTCTGCAGAGGCTAAGCCCTTGTAATTCAGTTTTTGGTCCGTTTCTTTAGTTTTTGAACTTCTGAGAGGCAAGGAATCGGTCTCTCACCCGCGGGCAGAGGCTGAGGCGGCTGCGTGCCGCGCTGGCTGTAGGTGGACCAGCCTCGGTCCCCAGCGCGCGTCCCACCGTGTCGCCGCGTGGTCCGCAGGGGGCCGGGCGGGCCCACGCGCGCGCCGAGTCTCATCAGAGGCCGCTGCTTGCCAGACCCAGACGCGCCTCCCGTAGTCCCCGCGAAGTCCGTGCGCACCGTCTGTCTTCCACTTTGTTGATGGCTTTTGCTGTCTCCGCTTGCTTTGACCATTTCCTCTGTATCCGATGGCGGCCGGAAACCCGCCCACGGAACGTGTGATATGAAACGCCCAGAGTGCGAGTTTCATGACGTGCACACGCGTTCGGGCGTTCTTTGCATGTCTGTGTTTGATCAGAGCGGAGCATCTAAAAACGGGGAGTGACTGCTGTAGAAGTAACTAGTCGCTCCCCCTCGCGGGGCCCTTCCCGTGGCTCGAGCCGCACGGTCGCCTGTGCAGTGCGCCCACGGTCCGCGTGCACGGCTCCGCGCACGCGCCGGCAAATTCTCGCTTCTTGCTGGGAACTGTCACTATAGTTCACCCCGGAATTAGTTGGGATTGTTCTCCTCGCGGCCACGTGGTGCTGGAGCGTACCAGCCCCTCATGTTCTGCGGTAAACACACATTGTAGTCATATCAATGCAGAGAGATAATTTAGTCGCTATTATTTTGTCACAATGCACCGATTTCAAGGAGAATTAACACGATATCACATTGTGATTTTTGAAAAACTCCACCAACCTTAAATGTGTTTGTGCAAAGAATCAGCCAGGGCATTTTTTGAACGGCTGTTTCTGGGCTTGTTTTGCTAATAGCCCCGGCTTTCTCTCTCCCGTGTCTCACTTTCGGGGAGCCAGGGTTAATCGCGTGCCACATTCATGGAGGGAGCATGAGACTGGCCTTGGCCCGGCCCGGGGTGTCCCCCGGAGATACTCCTGCCTTCCCGCAAGGGGCCAGGGCACAACAACCTAGGGGAGATGACCTCTAGAGGTTTCTTCTCTAACCCGGATGGCCGTGTTTCCTGCACTCGGGGTAGATCAGGAACTGTGTCCCTTTCATATCATAAACCGCCTCCAAGACTTCAAAGGTCCTGGGCCAGATGCCTTTCTCATAACCCTCATGGCCCGCTTTCTTTGTGGGAGAAATCTTCCCAAAATCCCCAGAGAAAGGTTGACGTACGGGGGCTTTGCTTTCTGTGAGGTGCGTCCTGAGAATCTGGGTTGCCCGGAGTCACGTGTCAACATCACTAGGTTCCCAGGGTTTGCCGGCCTTGGGAGTGGCCCTGGTCGCCGGTCCTCGGGACGGTGCGTGTGGCCACGGCCACAGAGTTACCGCCTAGAGGGCCCCGCGATGGAGGAACAAGCGGAGAAGGTAAACGGCAGCCGTGCTGATCGGAACACAAATTGTCCATCTGCTTGGAGCTAATCGGACAGGCTGGTTTTCTTCTACACTCGATGACTTTCTTGAGAGATCAGATGCACGTTTATCCCTGGTGGTCGTGAGCGCTTCGTAAGAGTAAATGCACCACCTTCGTGTTATCAGAAGAGGCTGGTGTGCGCATTACCACATTTGATACAAATGTTACTTAATGAGAGCAAACGGCGGTCAACTTGCATGACTTTCCTGCCCTCAGGTGTGCGGAGTGGACATGGACATGCAGCAAATGACCCCGCTGTCCGGGGTCTGTCAGGGTCTGCACTGACCACAGGTGCACACGGGTGCTTCTCTTCTGACCCCCATCAGGTCAGGACTCCCCGCTTGGGGGTGACAGGTGCGAAGTCTGCCCTGCGTGTCACCCTCATCCAGGGAGGATGACCTGAGTTCACCAGTGGGAGTTTTGTTTGAACTTTTCCCTTGCGGGTCGCTGGGCTCTGTCGTCTGGAGAAAAGTAAGCCCGAGTGGGGTCGGGTGCCGAGCGTCCCCTGCTGCTCCACGCTCAGCCGATGGTGGCCTAACGTTTCAGCTGGAGGAGAGTGGAATTACTGTGATTTAATGTGGGGCGTCAGTAAGCCCAGAGGGGCCTGGGGCCTGGGCGAGTAAGTTCCTTGCTGTGCCCACTTACTGGAGGCAGCGGGGACAATGCTCCTGTCTCCTGAGTTGTCCTGGGCCCACTGCTGTGCCCGCGGGGGTGGAGGTGCTGGGCCCAGGCGGGTCACTCGCCCAGCACAGGCCCTGGGCAGCCCCTGCGGGCAGTCCCTAGGGGGGCTTGTTCCTGCCTGACTGGTCCGTCTATGAGCACATGTGCCGGCCCAGCAATCCCAGCCAACGGGCGCCTGCGTGCAAGCGATGCTTTTTCTAAGTCAGACTGAATATCGAGTGTGGCGGGGACAGTGATTCTGGCCCTGAGCCGGGAGTTTTGCGGCAGCTTGGAGAGAGCTCCGAGTGCCGGTCCCCTTCCCGGGAGCTCCTTCCGCGCACTCATGGACACGTGCTGTCTCGAGGCTCCGCTCTCTGTCGTGCTGGACCCCAGCCCGCTGGGCCGGACCCCCGCCCCGCACATTCACAGAAGGACGTCCAGCTGCTGACAGTGTGTCCGTGTTCTGACCGAGCCTGTCGCACCCACTGCGGGCCCCCGGGTTGGGAGGAAACGGGCGTTGTCCCGAAGAGGCAGGCAAGGAGGAGCGAGGGCAACGGGTGAGCAGAAGAAACATGACCCCACGTCGTCCAGCCACGTCCTCTTTGTCTCTTTTTAGGCCCACAGTGTGGCCGGAGCTTGCTGTCACCAGGCCGTGTTGCCTCCACTGCTGGGCAGGCTCCTCGCTCAGGCCTGGAGCTGCCGTCACGGGCGGCCCCGCTTGGCGACGGCTCGCAGACCCCACCAGGTCTCTGCGCCGGGAGGGCCTCGCCACCCACAGGTGGCTGGAGACGTCGGACGCCAACGTGCTGCTTTGAGGGAATAACAGCAAAACCGTGACCGCAGAGCGAGCGCCGCGTGAAGGCCAAGCAGCCCCAGCACGTTTACGGTGACAGTCCGATCCTTTAAGGGGACCCAGGCAGCACCCGGCCCGCAGCGTGTTCGCAGGACGCTGGGCACCGCAGAGGAAGGGGTCGGGCCTCCGGATTTACCAAATTCAGCACTGCCCGGCGAGCGAGCCTCTCGTCTTGTCTGCTCTATGGCTTCTGTTCCAGCGGGCGTCCGCGGAGGCTCACAAGCTTCCGGTCTCTCCGGCGTTGGCATCTTGGGGCTGTGGTGTGGGGAAGACCCAAGGCAACCGGACCCGAGGCAACCGGACCTCCCGGGTCGCCGCGGAGCCGCGTTCAGGACACATCCTAAGTGTCGACTCTTAACTGAACAGCTTCGCCCCTGGGATTTCTAGGCACTGGTTTGGGTAAGTGGGCTGCGTCATGCCCGGGCAGGTCCCTCCAGGCTGAGAGCCCGCACCTGCTCCCTGGAGGCTTACGGCGGCGGCAGCGGCGGGGGAAGGAAGGAACGTTCTTGTCCCCCTGAGCTCGCGGTTACAGCGGTGATGGTGTCATAACTCGCCCGGGAGCCGCGCATGCCCGTGAGCATGTGGTGGGGTCCTTCCGGGGCCTCGGGGCAGCTCTGTACCCGGGGCCCCGCCTGGCCACCCAGAAGCCCGGAGACCGAGCGGCCAGGGCTCTGCTGTGCGGCACATGCAGCACCAATTTTAGGAGAAACTTCTGGAAGCAGCAAGCAATTTATGTTTTTTCAAAAAACACATTTTCATTTCAAACTTTGTCTTTTCCTTGTAAGCTTGAGAAGGTCACACACATCTTAGTATTTCACTAGATGCAAGTTCTGGGACACTGGGGAGGGAGTAGCCAGGATGTCACTCACCACTGTGGCGTAGACATCATGGTTTGGTCTCACTGTATTTGGGAATGCTAGAGAACTTTCTTTTTTCTTTTTCTTTTTCTTTTCCTTTTTTTTAAATAGGAAAAAACAACATGACCAGATTCCCACCTGGTCACAAGGACTCTGCTGTGCCCTTCTCATTTAGCAAATTTCCTCTGTGTTTTGAACAGCCAGGGTTTCACAGCCGTGTGTCCCACAGTCTAAGAATATGAAATCCTGGGGAGAGGTCTGCGGGGGGCTCTTGGGGACGACAGCCACGGGAAGAGCGTCAAGTGAACGTGGGAATGGCGAAGCCGTGTGCCACGTCTCCAGCCCTGTCCCTCCTCTGCAGCAAGCGGGGGCAGTGTGCTGGTGAACTGGGAAACCACAGGCTGGCTGGGACAGGCAGGGGGCGGCGAGAGGAGGGGGCAGGGCCGTCTCTCTGGACACGGACACATTAGGGACAGTCATGCCACAAGGACACTTTGCACTTTCCACCTCTGGAGAGCTGTTCTCGTGTGGCCTTGTCGGGGATCTATGGGCCAGGGTATTTGAAAATGGCTGGCCTGGGGGCGCCTGGGGGGATCAGTGGGTTGAGCCTCTGCCTTCGGCTCAGGTAAATGTCCCAGGGTCCTGGGATCGAGCTCCACATCGGGCTCTCTGCTCGGCGGGGAGCCTGCTTCTCTCTCTCCCTCTGCCTGCTGCTCTGCTTACTTGTGCTCTCTCTGTCAAATAAATAAATAAAATCTTTAAAAAATAAAAAGAAAATCCTCTAGCTTGTAACTTGTTCTCGTCTTAGCAGTTTTTAAGCCTTTTGGTTGGTTTGTCTGTTGGTTTGGTCATCATTCCAGGAAAGGCATCTTCTTCCAGAGCAAGCCGGTCTCGGGGGGCCTTGTGCAATGGGGTGTTTGTGTTCCTGGCTCTCCGCGCGTGGGTTTCCTTCTTTGGCACAGGTTTGTGTCACAGCAGGAGCTCGCTGTGGCCCCCGTACTAGAGGCTGATGTGGCCGCAGCCCCTGTCCGGGCTCTCCGCGTGGCTGGCCCCGCCCCCCGTGCCCGCGGGCGGGGGGCACCAGCATGCCAGCTAGGGAGGCTGTGCACTGTGGACGGAGGTGTGTGTCCTTTGGCTCCTGGCCTGGCGGGCCCAGAAGGGAACCATGAAAGCAGAGCTTTCTTGATTTGGGTGAGGAAGGAGAGCGCACGCAAGCCCTGCGTTCTCAGAGTGACGGCTGTTTCTGTGAGACCCGTCGTCACGTTAGATGTCCCACGGGATTCTGCGCTCAGTGACATGGACCTGGGGGACACGCAGCCTTCTCTGTCGGGGGTGTCCGGTGTGTGAGCAGAAGCATGTGACACCAATACGTGTCACCTAGCGGCTACGCGCTGAAGGGTGGGGGACGGTGGCAAGACTCAGCCACGCTGGACTACGTGGAACCGTGGCAGGTGACGACGTCAGGCCTGTGGGTCCACAGCAGCCGTGCGGCTCCTCGCAGGCGTGTCCACGGGGTCTGCACCGGGTCACATCGCTCTGCTGTAGTGGAAAATCCGTAATGAGATTTGGGCACGTGGAGACCATCCATACGGATTTACGGTTTCATTTTCATCTCAGGGAGCGTATGGCTTCCGCACTTAGCTGGGGCTGGTGAACAGCAGACGAGGACTCTGCTTAGGGACAGTTTGGGGGCGTGGGCAGCGGGTCGATATATCACAGATATCGCCATAGACGGGGAGGATCGGTCAGATATGTCATACCACTTCCCCATCTCAGGGCAGCAAAGGGAAGGGACAAAAACTGTGCCCGTGAACCTGTTCTCAGAATGCCATGTCTGCTGACCTTGGGCTGCCCTTGATCAGCGGTGCTGTGGCTCTGGGGATGTCAGCATAACTTGGTGAGCGGCAAGGGACGAACGCTGGGACAGGAACTGGTCCCCACACACTGGAATCTTTCCATCTGGGTGAGGACTTTGTCCAGTTTCTTTGAAAAGTCAAAGTAATGACGACGTTTTATCTTTACTTTGCAGCTGATGTTTTAAATCCTGCAAATGTGGGAAACTTTTCAGAGTGCAATTCTGATCTGCCTTGGTAGCACGCAGCCCGATTTTGCCCACCTGGGACACACAAGGGCAGATGGGACAGGCCAGCTGCACTGTGACGTGCAAACCCACCCGCTCGCCACTTCTGTTCTGCCTGTTAGGTTAGCTCCGTGCTATGTGGTCTCCACTAAAATCGTGACTTAGTGAAGTGTAGGACATAATTTGGACTCTCATACACAATTTAGAACTGACCGCTTACAGAGCAGATCTCAGGGGCCACCAGTAATGAAGAACATGCCAGCCTCCTGCCCTCACCAGCAAGGAAATCAGAGGGCATGTTTGCTCATGGTCACCATGGTAACTAGCATCGTCCTTTTGCTGCTGTGGACAGTGATGATGGCTGGCTTGGAAGGTTGGCTCCGAGGGCACCTGGGTGGCTCACTTGGTTGAGCATTTAACTCTTGCTCTCAGCTCAGGTCAGGATCTCAGGGTCCTGAGTTCCCACTCTGGGCTCCACACTGGACGTGGAGCCCTACTTAAAAACAAAAACAAGGGCTTCTGGGTGGCTCAGTGGGTTGAGCCTCTGCCTTCAGCTCAGTCATGATCTCAGGGTCCTGGGATCGAGCCCCACGTCGGGCTCTCTGCTCAGCGGGGAGCCTGCTTCCTCCTCTCTCTCTGCCTGCCTCTCTGCCTGCTTGTGATCTCTGTCTGTCAAATAAATAAATAAAATCTTTAATACAAAAAAACAAAAGCAAGGTGAAAGTCTGCTTCAGAGCGGACTCTTGACGAGAAGGAGGTCCTTGCAGGAGCGAGGAAAGTCTTTGCTGAGGGTGCAAACATTTCACAGGATGGCCTCGGGTCTCCCCCCGGCATCCCCGTGGCACACCCATGCCCCGAGGCTATTTTCTGAGACCTCCACTGGAACACCGCATTTCCCCTCCCAGGTTCTGAAGGACAAGTCCAAGTCCATTCACGTGTGTGTGGGACTGCTCTCCTGGAGAAGCCTCGGGGATCTCGCCCTACTCCCCACTTCTGGTGGTGGCGAGTGGTGCACGGCGATCTGTGTTTGGCCCGTGGCCCTGTCTTCTTCCTGCAGGTCTGCCTCCTCTCCTTCCGAGGGTCTTGGCCATATGGAATGGGCCCCCCAGTCACTTCCTCCTGGTTTGCCTACCTGCAGACACTGTCTCCAGAGATTACATTCACAGGAAGCGGGGATTAGGGCTTCAGTAGATCTTTCTGGGGGTCACGGTTCAACCCACTGTGATCATGCCCGCACCCAAGAAAAAGAAAGAGCATGACACACCTACTCATGCTTGTGAGCCAACGACTTGGTTTTGATGTGCAAATGCAGGATTCTGTATGTAACACTGAGCTGCGGTTTAGGAACTCAGCGATTTCTCACTTGGGGGCAAAAATTTTCAATAACGGGACAGACGATGTGCATGCAGGGACCCGTGGTCACAACTGACCGTGTCACGTGTCTCTCATGGGCACCACCAGTTCCTTCCGGGACTGTCGGCCCCGCACAGTGGGGGGATGCCGGTCACCAGGCTGTGACTGAGCAGGCAACAGGCTGGGGTGTTGAGGGTGCCAGGGCCACGTCCGGGGTGCATCCGTGTAGCTGGAAAACCAGATCACTAAGGTGTGGTGACAGTTACTCACAAAGACGGAAAAAATAATGAACGATAATGGGGCCGATGTCGATCAGGAGGAGCAGAAACAGGCCTCCGCACAGGAATTTGTGTCCGTGCAGGGGTGAAGCTGGCTGGCGCGGGCAGGGGGCCACTGAAGGTGCTTCCTGCTTGCTCACGTGCCACGAAGATTTGTCTACGTGGCAATGGGATGTGCGATGGGGCAGGCGTCATGTTGTAGTAAGTTCACGTTTCCGCAGAGCCGACTTTTTGCAAAGCTGTTTACACGGGGCCGGTTTCATACACATGTAGTGCGACCCTGTGAGATCATGCGTGTCACGGGTGGGATGACGAGTCATGCACGGCGATGCCCTCGACTCAGGGACTTCTGTGCCGCCTGTGGCAGCGGCCGTTGTTCCGAGAATCAGGTGGGATCTCCGCCCACCCGGCCCCTCCGTGGGCAGAGCCGCGTCCCCGCCGTCAGCTGTGGCTCGGGTGGCCCTCCACCGGGAACGCTGCGCGCGTGACGCCGGTGCCTAGCCCCGGGGGCCGCGGAGCAGAGTGAAGTCCAGGCTGGGTCAGAAGCAGCCTCTGCCTCTCAGTCCTCACTGTTCTTCACCTCGAGTCCCGGGGCCCAGACTTGTCGCCTGTCCTCCAGCGTGACCCCCGCCTCTGCGTGCGATGTCACTGACCTCCGCCGGCGAGGCCGATCCGTCCATTCGTCCTGCGCTCCAGGTACCTGCCTCCTCCAAGTGAGGCCGTTCACGGCAAACCAGGGCACCGCTCCTGCCACACCGCGTGGATGACCGTATTTGCCCAAGTGTGGGGAAGGAGACGAGAGGCAGACGCGTCTCCTTCTGGAAGAGGCTGCGTGTGCACGGGCCACGCCGAAGTGAGGTCGAGCTGCTTCTCCGGCAAACGCACGAGCAGCGAGAGGCCCGCAGACCCACTAAAGGTGAGATCGTCCTCTCCACCTGCCCTCACGCTGCGGCCTTCCCTCCTCTGGAGTGTGTGGAGCTGACGACAAGGAAGGCGGGACCACTGACTGTTGTTTCCTGCTTCATGATTCAGCCTGCTTCATGATTTCAGCCAACGGACGAAAACGGGGTTTTATAGGTGGGACTGAATTTAGTGCTTTTCCTATAAAATAATTTCCACAAATTTAGCTTCAGGCTCTCTCCTCTGATATAGGAGACTGGATTCAGAATACGTTTTTGGGGACATCCATAAAACGCACAGTCCTCATGACGCACAAAACCCTCCTAGCACGACTCCAGGCCTGCGCTCGGCGTCCGCGGCCCCTTCCCAGCAGCCTCCCGCCCCGCTCCGCCCCTTCTTCCACACGCCGCCGCTCAAGTGTCTTTTCATCCCGGAGACGCCGGCTTCTGTGCTGTGATGGCAGCTGTCCGCGTCCCCACAGCGCGCGTGCGCCTCAGGCTGTCCACGGGTGGCCCCTCACTACACGGCGGGCAGCTCGGGGGCTGGTGTTGGGTCCATTTCTGTGTCCAGACTCGGGCTTGGGAGGCTTGCGGTGCGCATCTCTGAAACGAAACTTCACTGTGAGCAGCTGCCCCTCTTCCTGTCCTCCCTCCCCTGCCTCCCTCCCTCTCCTCGTCCCTCCCCCTCCATTTCCCCCACTGTCCTGTTTTCCTCTCCTTTTGCTCTTCCTTATTGCTGAAATTCTGTATAATGTAAGGATCTCTGAATATAATAAAAAAAAATCACCAGTACAAAGTTAAAGGCAACACATTTGTTTTCTTTAATTTTTACCCCTAGGTAAGAGATGGTGAGTGAGAAAACAATGAGTGATCTTTGGTTTCAGTTAAAAGTGATTTTATTCTCCCAAGATGAATATACAAATGTGAAGAAAATAAAATATGAGGAACATTCAGACTCAATAATTCAAGTGACCCAGAGTGGTTATATTTCCATCAATACTTTAATCTGTGATTTGAAATGCAGATATTTTCATATGGTCAATTTTGTGTCTCTCCCTTTGCTCTTTGGGGAATGACGTGAACAGTTGGCATCCAAAGCGATCAGAGGCCTCCCCTGAAATAGTACGTGTCGTTCCTGTATAAACGGCTGAAAGACGCGCAGGTGTGTTCTGGGACGGACAGCCCTCGTCTGCTCCGGACAGATGTGCATTGCTCTGTTTATCTTCATGGCTGGGGTTCGCTCCTACACCCCTGGCTTCTGCGCTAAGAGGAAAGATCAAGTGACTAACAGCCGAAACATTGTTCTGGGGCTTCGCTTCATTCTACTTGTTAAAGAAAAAAATCCCCTGCAACAATGTTATTAATGTGATAAAAAGAAATACTTGTTAATAACCAGATAACTTAAAGAACGTGGGCTCATCCATCTGTTAATCTCGGTTGTGATTAAGGAGGAAATCCTAATCCCCATTATTTCTAATGACAAGACCAAGCAGGCTTAAAGCATTAGCTGGTGGAGGCCACAGCAGAGACGCGATGACGGGTATCAGCAATCACAGCCACACCGAGGGGCTGGTCTGCCCTCCACAACAGCAGTGATACAAAAGAATTACGCCCTCACTAAAGTCTATTTCCTCGTATAATCACACAAAATGATTTTTCTTAAATATGATAATAAATCACAGCAAAAAATCAATGTGGCAGGGCCCAACTGCTATGGCCTGATAACGCATCAATCAATATTTAGTATTTAGATTTTAATTAATACATAGCCGTGCAGAGGCTTTTTAAGAGAGAAATATTATCTCAGATAAAAAATCCAGCACTGTTAGCATGCAAAAGTCGTTGCTCATATCTGTCACTGATCAATCCGCTGGCCTTGTGATTAAAAGGCCTGGAAAATACCAGACAAGAGGGTAAAACAGATTGAACCGAGAGGAGAGTGTCGTAGGCATCTCTGTCCGGGAAACTGGCGGCCCAGGGTGCGGGGAGAGCGAACGCCGATCTGGGCCGCCTGCGGGGCGAGCCACCCCCTCCAGTAGGTGCACGACGCGTGGGACCCAGAGACCCAGTCGCCGCCTCGAAACCACGGAGCTCCACGTCCCGCGCCCGGCTGCTGCTGTCCCTCTCCTATCTCGCTGATTGCAGATTCTCTCGGAGATGACGAGTTTTGAGATGGTCTAGCGGTGCTGGGTCTGTGCTGGCCTTAGTAGCTCTTTTCATTTCCTACGTTTCTCTTGACATGTGACCGACACAGACTGTCAAAACGGAGACTATGAGATGCAGAGATTTTCCTTCCCAGAGCTCCGAAGGGGAGCAGTCCTTTCCCGAAATTCTGCTTACAGCCTGTGCTGCTTCTGTCCGCCACCGCCGCCCTTCCTTGCCCCGGCCTCGAGCGTTTTCCGCACCGCCGGCTTGCAAAGCCCACGCCTGGGGCGTGACTCTCTGGCTGCCCTCGGCCCTCGAGGCTCACCAGGCTTTCCGGCGAGTAGAAGTAGCAGCTCACGCAAAGCGCGCAGGCAGGGAAGGGGGCGCACGCTTTTCTGGGGTTTCTTAGAGAATCTGAGAAGATGCTAGCTTGCCCTTTGGGGAGGACCTAATGTAGCTTTTTACAGTATTCTTATTTATTTGTCTATTCATTCATTCATTTCTTGAATTTTTTGAGAGAGGTAGAGAGTGACAGAGAGAGAGAGATGCTCACCAGTGGGAGGGGCAGGGACAGAGGGAGGTGAAGAGAGAGGACCCCAAGCAGACTCCAAGCCGGAGCAGAACCCAATGCAGGGCTCGATCTCACATCCCTGAGATCATACCTGAGCCGAAATCAAGAGCTGGACGCTTCCCTGACTGAGCCCTGCAGGCGCCCCTACATTTTTCTTTTAAATCCGTTCCCTCACTGGGTGTCCTGTCCCTTGCTCTCTGTGCATTATTCCATTTGCCATCTCTTGGCCCCTCCCCGAGACAGTGGTGTGTAACCTTTAGTTGAATCTTTCTTATACAGCGTTCTTTGGGCAGACCTGTCTATGCAGCAAGTCCAAAGCCTGGAAATTTTGTCTGTGTGGGCAGCGTGGATGGGTGTTGAGAGAAGGCCAGCCTCCAAGTTGTGCCCCTCCTCGATGTCTTAGAGAGGGCCCGTTCCTTATCTGGCTTATGTCCTGGCTATTCATGGTTCCCTGTTGAATTTGGTGCCAGCCAGAGAGACCGATGCGTGCAAGGTGACTACAGCGTCCGTCTTACGGGGGGGGCAGACGGGGGCACCCGAGGAAAATCGGGAAGACCGCGGGGGGGGGGGGGAGGCGTCTCTGTGACACGCAAGCAGAGTCTTCCCATGAAGCTGTGTATTGAGGGTTTTAGCAAGATGGAGGCTCACGCGTGAGAACGTGTCCACTCGCGTCAGCTGAGGACGGTTTTTCCAAGCCACAGGCTCGCGGTGAGCACAGACTAACCAGACAGACGTAGGGAGAAATGTCCGGAGACTCTTATGTCCCTGGGGGCATGGGACAATTCAGAGTTTCCAGGTCTTTTCTGAACACCGGCCTTTACTTTGGGAACTAAGAGACCCCATCCCATGTTAAGGTCAAGAGCCATGAACAAATTGAATTTTCTGTTAGTAGAAGTCAATGGGATTGACGTCTGGGGGTGGGGGTCATGGGGTAAATGGCAGGTTCAGGGACCGCCTACAGTTCTAACCCTCAGGTTTCCACCAATGTCCCGGTGGAGTCTTCCGAAATGGGGACGTGGCCAAGCCAGGGTCACTGGGGAAGGAGTGTGGACACCAGGCTTTATGCTCACTAGGAAAAAGCTGGGTCATTGAGGAATTACAGATGATTCGGTTTTCACTTACTAGAGCCATATGCTATCAAATGCCAACCACATCCCACATTTTGACCTAATAATTCCACCTCTAGGACTTTACCCTAAGAAAATAATCAGAGATCCATAGATGTTGGCGTGTCAGGAGACATGCTGCGGCCAAGCCGCTGGTGAGCCTACAGTGAGGAGACACGTCGGCGCACGGGGTTGTCCCTGCGCCTCTGCCCGGAATGCGGCCCCGAGGGACACGGGCGCTCAGAGTATTTAGACACCACAGATAGAGGATCTTAACTCTGTTAAAAATGAGAGAATAAGGGATGCCTGGGTGGCTCGGTTGGTTAAGCGGCTGCCTTCGGCTCAGGTCATGATCCCGGCGTCCTGGGATCGGGTCCCGCGTCGGGCTCCTTGCTCGGCAGGGAGCCTGCTTCTCCCTCTGCCTCTGCCTGCTGCTCTGTCTGCCTGTGCTCTCTCCCTCTCTCTCTCTGACAAATAAATAAAAATAAAAAAAATGAGAGAATGAGAACACCCTGAAACATTAAAACATTTTCATGTAGACGTTTTTGGATGTGGTGTCACGTTTTACTGGAAGCAGAGAGGGAGAAGGGGTCTCGGAGGCCGCGCCGGCCGGCGATGGTGCTCCCCGCAGCGCGCTGCCCTTCCCACGCGGTGCACTGCGGCCTCGGGGTCGAGCGAGCCGCTTCTCTTGCTGGCGGCCCACAGTTTCCCAGCGCCGTCATCAGACAGACCTCGCTTCCTCAGGCAAGTCCCGCAGGCCGGGAGGCTGGCGTGAACAGGCTCTGCGAGCGTTGCAAACCGGAGACGGCGCTCTGTAGTTCTGTCCCTACGCCAGACCAGCCTTTGTCAGGGCTCCTGGGCGTCTCCCGCAGTGTGAAGAAGGGGGTGGATTGCAGAAAGGCCTGTAGGCATCCAGAACCTCACAGAGGGGACGGAATGACTTTCTATTTGTGTTAGAAATGGTCTTCTTCTTGTCCTCTTTTTTTTCAATGGTCGGATCAAAATAAATTCATATACCGAGACTGAGTACATCTTTACAAATGTAAAGCAATGGAAGGAAGCATATTTATTCGCAAAATAAAACCGGCAATCCCATCCAGGAGGTGTATAAAAACAGCCATTTTAGCATAAGTTTCCAAATGTGGTCTGTGAGGGGCTTATGACGTCATTATAAAACTAATTTGTTAGCACGGGCGAGGCCAGAGGTCTGCGGGACTGTGGATAGCAGGTCCGACGGCGATGCAGACCCTGTCCCGGGTGCCGGCCTCCCTGTCCACGGAGTGGACGCAGGCTGCTCTTACCAGGAATTCCTTCCTTTCCTGGAACAGGAAAACCACCCTTGAGGAAACGAGAGCCCAACCCGGACTCTCGGGCGCCGGCGCGTGGGCCCCGCGGGACACACTGTGTAAATGCTGGGGAACCAGATGATTTCGATTTCAGTCTTCTCCGTGGCCACACCACGTTCCCGACTGAGCACAGCTGGGGAGACGTCTGTGAGCGCACAAATGGAACGCGGGCGACTTCTTTTTGTCTTCTCCAGGGGAGACAGAGGAGGTTTTGTGTCATTTACGTCGAAGTCCGCTTCCCCAAGGGGCAGCCACAGTTGTCTGCCACGTGGGGCGGTCATGGTGGGGCTCTCCGCGTGACGCCTCCTGGCACCAGCCCTCTGGGGCACGTGGGGGTGCCGCCCCCCACTCCTGCCGCCTTTGGGGTCACACAAAGGCAGCTCTGCTGGAGAGTTTTGGGGGAAATGTGAGTTTGGGAGGCCTTTTCTCGCTCCTTTTACCCCAGGACACAGAGAAGAACCACGCCGGCCGGGGTTGAGGTGTCCTTGGGGTTTCCCTCTCGTCCTGTGAGGCCACCGTGCAGCCAGCAGCAGCCACAGAGTGTCACGTGGCTTGTGCTCACCTCTGCCCTTCACAGGTGTGTGTGTGTGTGTTTTAAAGATTTTATTTATTTATTTGACAGACAGAGATCACAAGCGGGCAGAGGCAGGCAGAGAGAGAGGAGGAAGCAGGCTCCCCGCCGACCAGAGAGCCCTATGCGGGGCTCGATCCCAGGACCCTGGGATCAGGACCTGAGCTGAAGGCAGAGGCTTTACCACTGAGCCACCTGGGTGCCCCTTGGTGTGAGCTTTTAGTGCGTTTCCAGGGCTGCTGCGCGTGTCAGTGACTTAACAAGGGTCCCGGGTTTTGACGGGAGCGCTGGGCTGGCAGCTGCGAGGCCGCGGTCTCCGGGCTGTCCTCGGGGGTGGCGCGCACGCTCCTGGCTCACTGCGGCCCCGGACTCCAGCTCGCGGGACTGTCCTCGCATTGGGGGGAGGCTCATTTCCACGCTGCTTATGGCTTGTGAAGGGCGGCCACGTAATCCCTGTCTTGCCATAATTCGGTGTCTTAGGGACACGTACACTGAATGTTTATCTGTCTGGATGGAAAGTCGCCCGTGAGGGGAAAAGCATATCGCGTCTCCGTGTTGGTCGTGCGTCGTGCGTGTGACGTTCGTGCCCGTGTTTGCACACGACGGGGAGGAAACTCACAGTGCGGGAGCACGGGTCCGTCTGAGATGCTCGCGGCCTGGGCGTGCCACGGTACCGAGGTTCTCGTGGCCAGTTGCAGACAAGAGCCTGGGCCTCCTTAGGGCAAGCCCGCGGCCTTCCGCCCCCCGCCCGTGTGTGTGCGGCCCCCCACGGCTCGCCACCCTCGGGAGCTTGGGCACACGCGCTCCTGCCTGCGTGGTCCCCGAGCGCCCGGCCTGGGGGCTCGCCGCCCCATCCGCAGCCGCTCGGCCCGGCCACGTGTTCTCGCCGGAGCCCGGGGCTCCCAGCCGCGGCCGCTGCGTGCTCGGTCCCAGGTGTGCGGACGAGGCCCAGCTGCGGGTTGGCGGACGCCGGGCGCCCGGGGCTGCTCGTTTCCGTGGGCCCAGGCGCAGGCGCAGCTGGCCGGGCAGTTTGGATCCTTTGAGTTACTGTTTCCAGGCGCCGGCACCTTGGTCAAGCGCTGTGGGGCGGTATTGATTTTTGCGTTTTCTATGCAGGGTACCAAGAGAGAGTTAGGGCAGGAGGGAATGAAGAGCTTTCCTCGGTCGGCCGCTACTCCCCGGCTCATTCCCTCTTGTCGCCGGTGCTTCAGGTGATGTCCGGGGCGTCAGGGCCGCTGGCAGCCGTCAGCCGGCTGAGCCACAGTGGGGGCGCCAGGGGGACGGAGGCTGCGGCCGAGGCAGCAGCCGCAGCGAGGAGCCCCCGGGAGGCGCGCACGCACCGCGGAGGCAGAGCCCGTCCGGCAGCCCTGCCCCGCGGCCGCGCCCGACCCTTGCCCCCGGGTGCTGCCAGCAGTGGCTGCGGGGCCCGAGAGTCTCCGCCGTTGTCTCAGGATTTTCCTTCTGAATCTAAGAAACGAACACACAAAATGACAACAAAACACACAGGCTCCCCACGACACCCCCCGAGAGGTTAGATCCATCTTCCTTCCCTACTCGCGATGGGATGCTGCCCACCCACGCGTCTGTGGACCCTGTCCCCGGTGTGAGCACTGTCCCCGGATGTGGACAATGTCCCTGGTGTGGACCCTGACCCCGGGTATGGATGCTGTCCCCGGGTATGGACGCTGTCCCCAGTGTGAGCTCTGTTCCTGGGTATGGACACTGTCCCTGGTGTGAGCACTGTCCCCGGGTGTGGACAATGTCCCGGCACGAGCACTGTCCCCGAGTGTGGATGCTGTCCCCGGTGTGGACGCTGACCCTGGTGTGAGCACTGTCTCCGGGTGTGGACGCTGTCCCCGGTGTGAGCACTGTCCCCGGGTGTAGACACTATTCCCCGGTGTGAGCACTGTCCCCAAGTGTGGACCCTGTCCCCGGGTGTGGACACTGTCCCTGGTGTGAGCACTGTTCCCAGGTGTGGACGCTGTCCCCGGTGTGAGCACTGTCCCCAGGTGTGGACACTATTCCCCGGTGTGAGCACTGTCCCCGAGTGTGGACCCTGTCCCCAGGTGTGGATGCTGTCCCTGGTCTGAGCACTGTTCCCAGGTGTGGACACTATCCCCGGTGTGAGCACTGTCTCCAGGTGCGGATGCTGTCCCCGAGTGTGGACGCTGTCCCTGATGTGAGAACTGTCCCCGGGTGTGGACGCTGTCCCCGGTGTGAGCACTGTCCCCGGGTGTGGACGCTATTCCTCGGTGTGAGCACCGTCTCCAGGTGTGGACGCTGTCCCTGGGTGTGGACGCTGTCCCTGATGTGAGCACGGTTCCCTGGTGTGGACACTGTCCCTGGTGTGAGCATTGTTCCCGGGTGTGGACACTGTCCTTGTCTGCTGCAGGCCTGGGGGCAGGTCAGGCCATGCAGGGGGACTGGCACAACACTGAATCCCTCAAAGAGCCTGTGACCCCACCCTCCCCGTTACTGGAAAGCCCCTTTCAACATCCAGACTTCTGGCGAGCAGAATGAAGGTTGACAAAAAGTAGAAGCTAATGTAGGTTATTTTTGTGATCTGATGTCTCCTGCATTACGGTGCAAACGGGGAAAATGGCGTGAGGACGAAACAGCTGTCAGGTGTCTTGCTCCGCAGCCCACAGCTGTGCCGATGCTTCGCCCAGTGAAGAGGTCACTCGCCCCGAGCCTGCTTTCTCTGCTGCGGGGGACGCACTGACGACAGGGCGGGCTGCGCGGCTCGTCCCGTTGGGGTTTGGTCTTCCACCATCCTGCTCCTGGTTTTCAGAAGCTCCTCGAACAGCCGGGACTGACACGCGTCACTGCCGAGTAATCGGATTCCCTTACTGTCCCGGCATAAAGACGTGGGTTCGCGACGACCAAGACGCACATGCAAGACGGTGCTGCGGTTCCTGTGAAAATAGCCTCGGAGCCACAGCGGAGCAACGCGGAAGTCCGGCTTTTCAGATGGGGAGATGCGGCGGGGGGAGGCTGGCGGAGGGCCGTCCGCACCGTCCGTGCCGTCCGCGCCGTCCGCGCCGTCCGCGCCATCCAGAGCGGGGTCAAACCCCACCGCTCCCGGGCAGTGTGACCGGTGAGGACAGCAGGGCACGGGCGCAACGGCCGTCTGGGCCTGCAGGGGCCTGAAAATCAGAGACAATGTCACAGTCATGAGTCGGTGCCACCGTGCTTTCCTTGTCAGAGGGAGTGACAGGCTAAGTCCCACGGGTAGCGGAAGAGCCTTTGGAAACAGGACAACAAAGCATTTTTTTTAAGCACATGCATTTCTCTAATTTTAAAATTTTCGTAGTTCAAGAGTGATTCCAATCCCGGCGGCAAAGCGAGGGGCATCGGTCGACTTTCAAAAAACCGGACCGTGCTCCTGTAGGCCGCGGTTCCAGCAGAAGCTGCTCACGGACACCCGCACCCCGAGCGCTAGGTTAATTCTATAGCAGTTTTGTTGTCAACAGAGGAGTAGTGCTTGGAGGGTGCGTGTGCACCTTTGCGTGACACACACGTGGGCACACGCACACATGCCCGCCCACACACGTGCACGGGTGCACACTCCTGCACACACTCATGCATGCACGTGGACGCACGCGCACATTCACCCGCCCACACACAGGCTCACCCGCCCACACGTGCACACTCACACACTCACTCGCACACCCACACGCGCACGCTCACCTTCGCACGCCCACATGTGCACGATCGCCTGCGCACACTCACACATGCACGCTCACCCGTGCACACTCACACGTGCACGCTCACCCGCGCACACTCACACATGCCCACCCATACACGTGCACGGGTGCACACTCCCACACACACTCATGCATGCACGTGGGTGCACGCTCACCCGCGCACACTCACACGCTCACCCGCCCACACGTGCATGCTCATCCGCACACGCCCACACTTGCACACTCGCACACTCACTCGCACACGCCTACCCGCGCACGCGCACCCACCCACACAGGCAAGCTCACCCACACACGTGCACCCTCGCACGCCCACATGCTCACCCGCACACGCTCACCTGCACATGCTCACCCGTGCACACTCACACTCACAGAATAATCTGGGAGCCGAACCTCTAAAACTTGTTCGCTTTCTGGCACAGCAACTTCTGACTTTTGGCTCCGGGTGTTCACGTTCCAAGCTGCGTCTGTGCGAGCGGGCCGGCGTCGGGGTGCGCGGCTGACGGCCCGCCAGCGCTCTTGTTTGCTGTGTGGTTTGCGGAGCGGGCACTTGCGGTGTGACTCTCCCAGAGCAGGGGCCTGGGGGCTGTTTACTGCGTCAGCGGAAGGAGGAGAACTGAGTGTGAAAATGGTTTGTAAAATCAGGATGGAACAGTCCCTAAAAAAAGGGTTTTGGCTAAGCACAAAGTTGAATCAGAAGTGGCACGAATGAAACTTTAAATCAGGCCTGATGTTAAGACGCTCGTGGCCGATACAGCCGCGAACCGCAGGCATCGTATCCGTGAGCTCCAGGAACTTCAATCTAGTAACGTAATTTGATGCTTAAAAAAACAAAACAAAACAAAACTTTTATCCCGAGGTTCTACTTCCTCTGTTAAAACCAATGAGAGGGGCCTGTCACTGACCAAGTACTTCCCGGGGGTGACTCACAGAAGACATATATATGGAGAGAGGCCTGACTTGATTGGAGTAAAGTTTCAGTTAAATAAAATTGATACGTGACTTTAGAAAATGGGGTTTGCCAAAGCTTTTATTTTGCAAAGAGATTGATGCCTTGTCAAGGGAAATCGAGGTTAAGTCGGCCTGTTCCCCGGTTCCCCTGGAAACCGTAATCGTGGCGGGCAGGAAGGAGACGACTTTCACGAGCGCTTTGTGGGCTTGGCCACCGACCTGCTTTCTGAGTGCTTGCAACGGGGTCTTAGAGCGCCAAGCAGCCCAGGTGAAAGGGTTCATTCAGCCCCAAGACACCGGACAAGGCCCCCGGAGGGCTCTGTCCCTGGAGGTGAGGCAGCCGTCTGTCCCGTCTGTCCTGGCTGCGTCTGTGGTGCTGCTGTGGGCGCAGGGACCGGTCGCTGCTTGAGGCCCCTTCCACGCGGGCACCATTGTCCCGTCCCGTGGCTCTGGGGCCTTTCCTTACCCTGCTGAGCCATGAAGAGCACACGTGGACTTTGAGCAATCGTGTTTGTTTCTGTGACTCGAAGGTGGATGGGGAAGGAAGTGACGATGCAGGACAGAATCACCACAAACCGCCTTTCGTGCCGGCCGCCTGTCGCTGCGGACGACGGTGCACCTGCCCTCCGTGCGGGGGACGGCCTCGGAAGGGAAGGCACGTGCTCTCGGACGACGCGAGACGCCCGGTCGTGGCCGTGTCCTACGTGAGACGCGGGCTGGAAGTAGGTGCAGAAACTGGGGAGGCAATTTGCGAAGGTAGAGAAGGTGTCTTCCGCCGGCACTGTCTGGTGGGCTGGGCCTGCTGCTCCCCGTGGGGTGACTCCTCATTACTGTAAGAGGCAGTTCGACAGTTGACGCGACTTGCTTTTTTTCCCCAAGATTTTATTTATTTATTCATTTGACAGAGATCACAAGCAGGCAGGGAGGCAGAGAGAGAGGAGGAAGCAGGCTCCCTGCTGAGCAGAGCCCGATGCGGGGCTCGATCCTGGGACCCTGGGATCATGACGAAGGCAGAGGCTTTAACCCACGGAGCCCCCCAGGCGCCCCATGACTTTGCTTTATTTACGCAGGGAGGTGGCTTCCTGAGAGATAGCAGGTGGGCATGAGTGACAAGTGCCACTCTTGGGCTAGTCATCATCGCGGAACCTTCAAAATGCTGAAGACTCGGGAGCGCACGGGGGCCAGACGGCTGGCTAAGTTCTCGGCGCACTTATTTAGAAATAACTTCAATTTTAAAGGAGAAAAGTCTCATTGAATGAATATGTTATCCTTTCTCTCCCCCACGTGCTCCCACATAGTAGGTGATATCGACGGGAGGGAAATCGGGTCCGCTCATGGGAGGGGGCATCCCCCGGGCCGTGGTCGAGGGTCGGGTCTGGTCCAGATGGGGCAGGAGCTGGTTCTGCTCTTTCCTAGCAGCGGGGGCTGGGAACTGAGCCCGGCCCACGTGCTGGGAGGGATCTCCTGCCGGGTGAGCTGGCATTTCCAAGTGGGTTTTGAAGACCCCGCAGAGCCGCAGGCATGTGAGCTGTGGCCCCTCCTTTTCCTCCTGAACTCTGGCAGAGCCCGCATTGCCGCTGGCCCACGGGCCTCGGTCACACTCACAGCGGGCAGGTGTTCCCAAGAAGAAGGCCGGTGTGTGGCTGTGGGACGCGCTGACCCTTTCAGAAAGGTGGACGCTCGGAGGCGGTAACGATGGGGGTGACAGTCACAGCAGTGCGTGCTGGATGGGATGGAGGAGGAAGACGTTCTTGCAAAGGCTCCTGCACCTCCCGGAACGCAGACCCGAGCCTGTCCCCGGGACGAACAAGGTGGAGAAACAACGGAAAATGGGGTGAGCGGCACAGTTCCCGGGTTATTTCTAAGCAGCCACACAAAGGCGTGATGGAAATAATTTAGACATACGGATGAGAGCCTTCAAAATCAATAGTGCTGGGGGAGATGAGCATATGCTGATGCAATCAAACAGAATTGAATTTCATACAAATGTTAGCAAATCCATATCGGATTATCACTGCAAAACTTGGTTTCCATTGATTTATAATGTGTTGTTATTGCCTCCCCCGAACTGCCGCACACAGCTGAGGAGCAGCTGCAGGACGCCTTCAGGGTAAGTGAGGGTCCACCCTGACGGGGCGCCGCGGAGGCGTTCGGGGCGCCCATAACTCACGGGACGGCAGGTGTGACACTAACCGCTCTGGTTCCTCCCGTCCCGTCACGTCCTTCTCGGAGGCTCCGGGGAGCACCGGGCTGCGGGTTGGTCTGCGCGACGGGCCGCAGCAGAGGGGAGAGATGTCGCGAAGCGTGGAAGCATTGGGGCAGGGGCGCCGCCCACGCAGATGGCCGGGCGCACGCACGTCACACCCCGATCTCCGCGTCTGCCTGGGTGAGGCGACACAATCGGGGCACCGGCCTTGCATTCGGAGCCTGCTTCCCGCTCCCGGGGATCCGCGCGAGCGGCCGTCTCTCGGGTGCCCGTGTTCCTTCTGGCGGCTGCGTCCCCGTGTCCGAAAGCGCAGGGACGGTCTTCGTGGAGCAGCTTCAAGCCTGTGCTCCTTGGAGCAGAGGATGTGAACAGTTACTTTGTGTCCCAACACACAGAAACAGTTAATAACGAGTCGGTCATGATGCTAAGCCTTCAGCTCCTGGTGGTAAGAAATAAACCAGACATCTGTGTATTAATTGTATTCCTTCTCAGAAAGTAGGTTTTCCAGTTGAAAGTGAAATAAGAGATTGTGTCTTGAAAGGTCACCTTCTTTCGCCGTCTTTCAGATCATCTGTGTCGGTAACTCCATACGGACCACCTTCGACAAAAGCCCAGGGTCACTTCTTCCTTTCTCCAGTGGTTCATCGGGGGGCAAGAGGTTTTTTGTCTGTGATCATGCGCATGTCCTCGGCCTGGCTGCCGCTCACCACCGCTCGCCATGTGCACGTGTGACCTGGGGCCAGAAGGAGGCTTGGGGTGCGGCCTCAATCCTTGGCCTCAGTATGTACCTCTGTGACTTCACAGATTGGGGGAGTCTGTCCCTGTGCTCCAGATGGACCCCACCCCGCCCTGCCTGTGGGGGATCCGCCAGTGTGCGCCGACGCGGCTCCCTCGATGTGCTCACCTCTCCGAGCCCCGGGAGAACTGTAACCTCCGCTCGGCCAGATGCGACTCCCTTAAATCTGGTGTCTTTGCAAGGACTGTAGCCTTTGGAGACCCCAAAGTCAAGACTTGGGTTATTTGCTTGGTTTCTATGTTTAAGGGTAAGACTTGACTACAGCAAAGGGCACAGATCTCACTGGATCAGTCCAGAGAGTTTTCACGATTTCATGGGGTCCACTCAGAACAAGGATCGAACCTTCCTGCCACCCCAGAAAGTTCCCATAGCAGCTTTCCAGCACCCCTGCCCCAAACTGCCTCCTGACTTCCGCGTGGGGGCCTGGCTGGGCTGTCCTTGGGCCTCCCGGCGTCACACATAACCTCTCCTGCTGATGTCTTACAGATAGCGCGTTTTCGAGCACCGTCCTCATGATTTTGTACCTCAGTGCCTGTTCCTTTTTATTGCCAAGAAATTTTCATTCTTTTCCCAATTTCCCCTCAGCCATGGGTGGACGTTGGGGTTGTTGCATACTTGGGGTAGAACCATCACCCCGCCATGAGCGTCTGTGGGAACGTCACGTGGGAATAAATGTGTTCCTTTCTCCTGGGTTACTGGTCGTATGGTAATTCTTTTCTGTAAAGTTATTATTCATGTGTTAACACTTCAAGGGCGGTGTATAGGAGTGCCGCAGTACGGTCATATGGAAACCCCAGGTCTAACTTTTCAAGGACCTGCCAGACCATTTTCCAAAGCGGCTGCGGCATTTCACCTTCTCGGGGTTTTACACAAGCTGGTCTCAGGGCACGGTCACTGCTGGGGACGCTGGGTCCGTCTGTCCCTGTGGCTGGCTGGTGGAGCTGCCCTCAGCGGGCGGGCAGCCTGGGTCCCGCCGGTTCCCAGCGCGGGGATGTGAGAGGAAGCAGGATGCCATCGGCAGCACAGATTCCCCCCTTGTCTCAAGGCAGAGACGCCGCCGGCCACCCGCGCACTCCCGAGCGCACACAGGGCAGAGGCCCCCTGCGGTGGCTGGGGCGTTCCCTGAGCCCAGTGAGCGCTGGCTCGGGGTGGGGTCTGTCCGCGGCCGGCGTCTCCTCTTCGGCATCGTCAGCCGGATTCCCAGGGGCATCTCAGCTTGGCGCCTTTGAAAGGAACCCATTCTCTGGTCCATGAAACCTGCTCTTCCTTTAGAGTGTCCTGGGGCGATGGCTGGCAGCTCTGCTCCACTCCCTGCTTCTTCCTAGAATAAGGCCGTCTTAGCTGGAGGCCCAGTTTCGCTGCCCTCCGGTGGGAATCCTGCCAGGCCAGGGTCTTCCCCTGCCCCGAGGCTGACAAGGAGCCGGTGCCGATGGGGCCAGCCCTAGCAGGGCACAGCGAGTGTGGCCCGCGGACGAAGGCGCTGTTCACGGGAGGGGGGACGCGGGGGAGCCCGCGCCTGCCGCCCTGTAGCCGCGTCCATGTGGTCCACAGCCTGGCAGCCTCAGCTAGGGACCCGGATGGGGCCTCCTCGTTTCAGACCCTAAGTCTTTAGAGCAGACGTGCGGGCTTGGTAACCCGTCAGCGTGTAGCCCGCGCCTGAGGCTGGGAAGCCGGGGTTCCTCCTGCCTCTCCTACCCCGACCCTTCTCGCAGGACTGACTCATCTGACAGAGAACCGTCTCGGGGACCAGGGCCGCGCGGGACCAGCTTGCAGATTTGTTCAGCGTGGCTCTGGGGTTTCGTCCAGGTGTTGCTCTACCAGGCGCTGGACAAGGGAGGCAAGACATTCAACCGAGCCCAGGCGCCCGCGGCCCCAGGCCGGCCTAACGCCGCCCGGGGGCCGCGAGTGTGGACAGCAGGTGGCTGCACCCGCTCTGACAGGCCCTCCCCCGCCCCCCGGCTTGGTACAGCCTTGACTGGCGCGTGGTCTGTTTGGTGGGGCGAGGGACAGCGGCGTCATATGAAGGAGCCGTCCTCACAGGAGACCTTGAAGTGGGACAGACAGCAGGGACTTGGGGTGGGGGTTGCCCCCTCCCCTGCGTGGTTCCTCCCTTCCCCGCCCCCCCAGCCCTCCCACCATGGACTGCTAACCCCCCCGGGCTGTGCTGCGCTTTTAGCGGGGTCCCCATTGTTAAGCTCTGCAGGACCTGGTCCTGCGAGTGACTTCCTCCTTTTCGCTCTGGCCCATGTCCTGAGCAAGGGTGGCAGCCCAGATCCTTGTAGCCACTCCTCCTCCCTCTTCCCTGGCCTGGTTTCTCCCCAGACAGGTGGCTCCTTCCTCGCAGGGTTCGCCGCCCCTGGCCTTAGACCTCCGTCCATCTTCTCACGCTGCCATGTGGCACTTCAGGGTCAAATTGATGGCGCTGCTCCGGGGCAAGGAGGGCCTGGCCTTGCGGCTGCTTTGCCTCCGCTCCTCCCGGCAGCCCCGGAGCCTGGCCCAGCCTGTGACTCTCATCCTTGAGGCTGGGTTTCAGGTCCTGTCTGCGGGAGCCTGGCCTCCACGGACTCACCCTCAGACCCGGATTCAAGTACCTGCTTTGTGGGGCCGTTTCCTATAGGACGCAAGGGCCTCTTTGTTTCTCAGACACACTCGACTGACCTCCGTGGTGGACAGCGGTTCCCGTCTCTCTGAGCTCCCTGCCGTGAGCTGCGTGGTGGGAACGTCTGCTCTTTCTCACACGCCCGGGACCCAGGGGCACACGTACGACACACGGAGCTCCCAGGACGGACAGACGGACCGGTCCTCACACCCTCCCCTCGGGCGCCTCTGAAGAGCGTCAGAAAACCACGTATTTCCGCATGCACTGACATCTGAGGGTTTTTATGGTAAATGTGAATGATTGCAAGGATGTAATTCCCATTATATTGTTACAGATCAGGCTTTTGAAATTAGACTCCCTGACATCCTTAGAATGTACCACATGGAATCAGTAAAAACACGGGAAACGGATTCTTAACACTTGGAAGTTTGATATTATTTCTTTTTCTCTTAAACCTGTGTTTCTGTTTCTCTTCCCGGTAGGAACCTACCTAATAACAATATGATGTTCGAGAACTTTGCCCATTACCTCAACAGAGCTCTCTCTAAGAAGAATGTGCTTAAAGTGAAAATAATTGAAAAAAATGTGTGCCCATGAAGCTCTGATTTCTTCTGGATTTTTAGTATAATTGTTATAGGCACACAGTCAATCAAAACAAAATAAACAAATTACAAAATTTTATAAGTTATTATGAATCTTTCCAAATAAGTGTTAATGATCACCCAGCGTAGTAATCAGAAGTGTGTTTATTAGTGCGACGGACGCAGCTTTTTCCCTGCTTGTTCAGGCATTTGTGGGTGAGCGTTACTCCTTGCTAGGAGCGTGTGGAGTCGGCTGTCCTCTCCGCACCTGTTCTCTGTCCTCACAGATGCAGATACTGAGCCGCATCGCACAAACCTGCGGCTGGGAGGGCGTTGTTCTGGCAGCGACACTTAGTACTTGCTGGGAATCACAATGTCCAAAGATGTTTTTAATGTTCCATCTGCTAAAGACGTGGTTCTGTCCTCCACCTGCTTTGTCGAAGGCAAAGCTCTGGAAGCCATCAGACTCGCAGAAGGTCTGTCGTCTAGACGGCAGCGCGGCTCCCGGGTCAACACCGACAGCACTGTTGTCATCATGCCTCCATCGGCTGAGATGTTTGCTTTCTTACGTCCGGGGGATCCTCGGGTTGGACGGGTGCGTCGGGAGCCTTGGCGGCCGAGGGCTCACAGGCGTCCTCCTGGCGCATCCGAGGTCCGTGATCTGCTCTCCGCAGCCGTCCTGTGCGCAGAGCCCCGCGTGGGTTTCCGAGCGCTGGCCTCTCATCACAGCAGAACCCCAGCTCTGCCGATGGTCTCGGGCTCAGCGTCCCTTGTTCAAGACGCTTCTCTAATGAGAAACCCAGAGAAGGTGGGGTCCATGAATATTTCCTGCCCGTCAGAAGGAAGGGACTCGTGGTCGCCACCTCTGCACGGCCTTTGCTCCTGCCAGCCCGTTCATGCATTTAGGAAACATCCGTCCAACAACCAGGCGAGAAGCCGTGGCCAGAAACAGACGGTGTGGTTCCAAAGCTTAAAGTCTAGTGAAGGAGCAAGCACAGACATCCACCGCCGCCATCGGACGTACGGGGAGCTGTGACACTGAGAGTCGGGGGCCCTTGTCCTCGGGAGCCCGCGACTCAGCCGTGACCAGCAGGAGAACGAGCGGTGCCTTCCAGAGGTACAGCCCCTGCTCGGGGGTGCGGGACCGTGGCAGGCGCGCAGAGGATGCGGGGAGGGAGGAGACCCGCCGGGTAACACCGGAGCAGGGGCCCGAAGCAAGCGATGGGGGTTCCTGGGCTGGGACACCAGGCTCAGGGCTGGGAGCATCCTGCATGAGGTTGGGGGGAGGGGACAGCACCACAGCTGGGCGGTGCTATGGGTCTTGGAGTTTCCTGGAGGCCCTGGGGAAGGGGCAACATGATGGGACCGGCGTTTTACTGTTTGTGGCAATGCAGGGGCTCGACTGGGGTGGGATCATGGGTGGGCTGCACCTGCTCATGGAGTTGAGGGACAACAGAGAAGGGTGGACATGAAGGGGACGAAGGAGGGAAACGGGGGTGGTGGGGTGCGGACACCTGCGAGGCACCGGAGGGGAGGCGTGTGAGCCCACGGCAAACAGATCTAATGTTGCCAGCCGGAGGGTGGTCGCGGGTGCCGCCGGGGCGAGTGGGGGCAGGAGGGGAGGGGAGGAAGGCAGAGGGCTGAGCAGAGGCTCCGGGGCCGGGTCTGGTGTTGAGATGATGAAGAGAAGTCGGCAGATGGGGCAGGAGAGCCCGAGAGCCCAGAGCGAGCCAGGACGGGGCGCCACAGGGGATTGGGATGGGAGACGCCAGGACCCACGCGGCGGGCTCTCCGGGAGGCAGGGAAAGGGGGGGTCGAGCCACTGTTACCTGAGGCAGCTCCCGAGAAACACTGGCGGGAGAAACAGAAATGCGAGGAGTGAGGTCTGGGCCGGAGAGGGGCTGCTGGGCTTCGACTCTGACCTGCTGTGGTTTTGTTTCTTGGACGGGAGGGACGAGGGGGGTGTGGGGACTCGCCCGACCTCTGTGGCTGCTGGAGGCAGAGCAGGCGGGACGGGGAGTGGGTGCGGGGGGGGGGCCCGGAGGGGCGAGGGCAGAGGAGAGTCGAAGGGTGGACACAAGAGTGGAGCTGGACCAGAGCCGCCGGGACAGGGATGCTGAGGGGGGGAAGCGGGCGAGGGTGTCCAGGCGAGGGGGAACCAGACGGAAGTGGAACGCGGAGTCAGCGCCGTCCACGAAGATCTGGGCTCCTCTACACGTCCCGTCTTTGATGCTGTGGGAATCGCGGACGTTCGGGAATGACTAGGGGCTCAGTTTAAACTTCATTGTGCCAAAAAAAAAAAAATCTTAAAACCACTGCCTCCCCCTCCCGGGAGCCTCGCGGTTTGCTTCCCTGGGCGAGGGCGTGCGCCTGGTTCGTGGTTTCCGCACGTGTTCCTCATCAGCTCCGCTTGGCCAGGGTTTTGGAGACTTTGCAGGAAAGCCCGGGATTGGTGGAGGGGCCAGGACGCGACCAGGACGGCGCAGGCCGGCAGCGCCCGCTGTGGGTCTCCACTCTCGCAGTTAAACCAAGTCGAGCTGAAGTGCTTTTGCCTGCGTTTGGTTTGGTCTCCGGGAACTCGCGCCCCTGCGAGGCGGAAGGGGTCCGGGTGACCCACTGACATTTTACATGGAGAACTCCTTTTGCTCATGGGCATCACGCCCACCCGAGGAGGGGTCCGGTTTGTGCCGAGCAAGCATGGTGGACGGCCGAGTGAGGCCGGTCTCCGAAAACACAGCCTGGAACTCTCGTCTCTGGACCGAGGCTACGGCCTAATGGAAGGAGCCAAGCTTGGTCTAGAAATTCCCGAACAGACGCCCGACCAGGTGGGTGTGTCTCCCACTCCCCCGGCTCTGATGGGGAGGCCGCGCGGTACGGACAGTCAGACGGCGCATCGCTCTCTACTTCCCTTTGGTTTCTCCACCCCTGGGGGAGGGTTAGGCCCCCCAGGCTGCGCGGAGGTTTGCCCAGTTTAGGGGCTGGTTTGGGGGTTGAGGAGCAGCTGCTGTCCCGGGAGATAAAGGAAGTATGACCAGTTCAGGAGTAGCTCAGCCGTCTGCCCTTACCTGCTATGCGCGTCTCCAACATCACTCGATTCGGGGAGTGCAGGGACTGCTCAGGGGTCAGAGGGAACACCTGCTTGTGTGGTCACATCCATCACACGGAACCAGCCCTAGCCCGATGAACACGGTGTGACTTCTCGGGGATTTGGACAGTTTCACCTTAAATCGCACGCACGGTCCTTGTGACGATGTACTTGTACACCAGGTACAAGGCGGTGGTTGCCGTGTGGTCGGAAGGCAGGAAGAGAAGGTCATGTCTTGAGCACAGATTTGGATTTTATTTTTATTCATCTTGAGTTGTAGCAGATGAAGAAACCAATTTGAACTTGTTGAAACTAGACATTCTTGGACATTCTTTGACTCATTCTTAGACAAATGGGTGAACTCTACCCTTCGAATGGTACTGATGTGCTTCTCACCTATTTCTAGAGCAAAGTGAGGGCACCATGGTCCTTGCTCACGCGGCCATCACGGGGACACTGTCCCACCGTGGTGACTGCTCTGCAGAACTGAAGCTGGCTTTCTCAGGGCAAATCTTTCCAAGGACTTTTAAAAATTGTAAAAGAGGGGCGCCTGGGTGGCTCAGTGGGTTAAAGCCTCTGCCTTCCGCTCAGGTCATGATCTCAGGGTCCTGGGATCGAGCCCCGCATCGGGCTCTCTGCTCTGCGGACGGCCTGCTTCCTCCTCTCTCTCTGCCTCTCTGCCTACTTGTGATTTGTCTGTCAAATAAATAAATAAAATCTTTAAAAAAAAATTATAAAACAAATGTTTGTTTTTTTAAGATTTATTTATTATTTGTCAGAGAGAGAGAGAGGAGGGGAGCACGAGCAGGGGGAGCAGCAGAGGCAGAAGCAGACTCCCCGCTGAGCAGGGAGCCCGATGCGGGCCTCGATCCCAGGACCCCGAGATCATGAGCCGAAGGCAGACGCTTCACTGATGGAGCCGCCCAGGCATCCCTGTGACATGAATACATTGTACATTACTGACGGAAAGTTTCCTCAGACACATTCTGCATTTCCCTGCCCCTTGAGATGGAGACTGTGGGAAACTTGGGTGTTCTCAGGATGACCATGGTGTCCTTCGGGGTGAGTGCTGGCCTCGGCCCGGGTCTGGCCACAGGACTACCTTCTGCCAGCCACTGAGCCTTTTCTCGGCCCCACCTGCTGGCACTGCGAGGTTGTCATCGCTGACACTGGTGTCTGTGCTGGGGGGTGAGGGGTGGGGGGGTAGGGCGGAGGGAGGGGTGGGGGTGGCTGGCATAGGCAGGCCGCTGGGGTTGGGCACTGTGCTGGAGTCCCCTCAGCTGGGCTGAGACAGCTGGCGCAGAGCTCTCCACGGAGCCAGCAGGAGCAGAGGTGCTGAGGCCCCTCAGTGGGGACTCACGGTTGTGAGCATCTTTTCTGCATGCCTTCCTTGCTGGCCAGAGCAGGTCATCCTGGGCTGACAGCTTTTGGTCTATCACGTGGATGTGTGAAGGTCAGAGGCGATGCTGGGCGGCCCTGACCCACACGTCTCCCCTCTTGGAGTCACACCCGCCATCAGAACGGCACGTGGGTCACAGCACCCGGTTTTCAGCAAGGGAGGCAGGGTCCTGGCGCAAGCTGACGTTACCTGCGCTGGTTTTGCAGAGCAAGGGCTGGTTTTCTGCAGACGAAACCAACACTTGCAGCTGTTGGTTTGGAAATTTCCATGAACGAGGACATGTACTGCTTTCCGAGCTGTGTGACCTTGTGGGTTTGCCGCGCCTGGGGTGCTGCCGGGTGGTGGGAAGACTCCAGGAATGGCCCCCGCACTGCTGGCGGGGAGTCACCTGAGCAGCAAATGGATGCAGGTGCTGATCCGGAGACGCTGCCCAAAGTGCGGAGACGTTCCAGAGGCGCAGCGGGGGCCTGGCACAGACGCTGGGAAGAGCACAGCCCGCGGCGACCTCAGGCAAGGGAAGACAATAGCGTGATGGAGGCAGCCGGGTGTGCTTGTGTGCCGGGCACATCTGCAGGAACCTGGAGAACGCTGGGGCTTTGCTTGGAATGGCTTTGAAGTCTGCCGCCTCCGTCAGGGGCGCGTGCCAGCATGGGGGGCACTGGCAGGCGCGCAGGACGCTCTGAGAGCCCCTGGTCAAGTGTAGGTGGCATGCAGCCGTGAGGAGGGGGAGTCAGCGAGAAGATGTGGGCTGAGGGGCCTCCGGAGCCGCTGTTCCAGGAGCACGGTGGTCCTCCTGCCCGGAGAGCTTGTGGGGGGAGCTCGCGGAGGGGAAGCACGCGCCCGGGCGCAGAAACCAATGCCTTTTCGGTGGTGGCAGGCTTGCAAGGAGTAGCCCGCCCTCCACACTATTGGTTCTGAGAGTCAGCGGCTGGCTCCTGCGGGTTCTGGAAGTGCTGGGCTGCACCTGGTGGAGAATTTGGGGTGCCAGCAGGATGTCAGCGGGAGCGGCTGGGAGACCAGCACCCCCACTCCAGCTCCAAGAACGAGCCTTGGCCTGGACTCTGTTCTGCCTTCACACGTGGAGCCTGGCGCTAGAAGAATAAAGAATAAACCAGCACCCTTGTCCGCTTCGGAATCCATGCCCGTGGGCCCTATTGCAGCAGTTTTGCCCTTTAAACCAGAATACCCTTCGCGCTGGGGAGCTGCCGCACGAACGTGCTGGCTGTAGGGCAGGGCTCTAACCCCTCCTTGTGCTGCGGAGCCGGGGACCTGGCGAAGCTCTGGACCCCTCTCAGAAGAAGGCCCCAAAGGCACAAGATAAAATACACAGGCCTACAAAAGAAACAAATTACTGGAAACAAGTTGATAAATGCAACGTATCTAATAATGGCACCGTGCTGTGTGTGCGCACGTGCGTGTGTGAGTGTGTCTGTGTGCCTGTGTGTGTTTGCAGGTAGGCTCTGCACCCAGTCCCAGTGTGGGGCTTGAACTCAGGACCCTGAGATCAGGAGTCAGGTGCTCCGTCTGAGCCAGCCGCCCTCCCCGCCACGCGCACGGTAATGGTGATTTTATAACAAGACGCGGCACCACAGCCGGGCGGCCGCCATGAGCACCAGCGACCCTTCTGGGGACGGGGACCTGCCGCGGGGACAGACTGGCCGTTTCCTCCTGTGACAGTCGTGGGCACTGCCGTGCTTGCCCCGCAGAGGTTTGCCTTCTCAGCCGGAGGCTAGAGAACACGAAGACAAACCCCAGCCCCGCGGCGTCACGCGGGGTATTTGGGAAGCAGACCCCGAGAGCGCGACCGGGGCTGCAGGAGGAGGTGCGTGGTCAGGAGGGGTCTGTGAGCCAGGAGGACGGGAGAAAACCAGTATCGTGGGCGTTCCCGGAGCAGAGCGGCCCTGGGAGGGTCCTGTGCTCGGCTAGACGGCCGCGTTCTGGAGCCCCGAGCGCAGCCCCGGCCGGGAGACAAGGGACGGTAGCTGGGGAGCGGCTGGGCTCCTGGTGGGAGGGCTGGGGGTGCCACTCTGTGCCGCATGCGGCTGTCCTCTGCTCCGGCAGCTCTGGCTGCAGGCCCTTTGGGGACCCTGGACCCCAGGCTACGAGCCCCTGGCCTGGGGACAGGAAGGAGGCATGTTTAGGGAGGCCCCAGACGGCCGTGACTGCCCACTGGGGGACGTCGCCCGGCAGCATGGTGGAAAAGGGACACACGTGTCTGGTTGGCTTCTCACGTGGGCGCAGCCTGCAAGGCCAGAGTGTCCCTGCTTTGTGTCCGTGTCTCTGAGGTCGGCCGTCTGTGTGGGCTCTCGGCTGTCCGCTGCTGAGGTGGGAGCGGCAGTTGGAAGGACCAGCTCCACGGGGCGACGCTCCGTCTGGCTTCTTGGTGAAAGAATCTGGGACCTGCCAGACACTTACTGCTCACAGTTCTGGAGCCTGGAGGTCTGAGGTCGGGGTGAGGACCTTCCTCTGGGTCCCAGACATCTCGTGGTGACCACTGGGGTGCCCTGTGACAGCGGAGAAGGGTCCCCCGCTATTAGATGGCACTAATCCCATCTGCCTGGGCTCCACGCTCAAGCCTACGCACCTCCAAAGGCCCGTGTCCTGACATCACCCACCACCTCGGGGGGGAAGGTTTCAGCGCATGAACTCTGGGGGACACAAACACTGAGTCGTGGAAGCCTCCCTGGGAAACCATGCACTTTATCAGTGAATGAGCTGACCCTGGGGTCAGCGGCTGGCCGGCCACGTGTCTGTGGGGTTCTGTAGGGCCGTCCTGTCGTTTCCCAGGAGGCAGGGCCTGGGGCTGCAGGGAGGGAGCACATGGTGTGGGAAGGTGTGCAGAAGCACCCCCTCATGGCCTTTCCTCCCGCCCAGCCGGGGGCTGGGGCAAAGTAGTGCGTTCTCTAGCCTGAGGGGGCCGCTTGAGAGGACCCCAGATCCTGAAGGTCTGGGGGGGCCGGCTGGTGTGTGATGTTAACTGTTACAACTGCAGGGTTGTTTGGAAACATTTTTATTGGCTTCTGTTTTAGGAATGTTTTGGGCAAGTATCTCTCTTACTGCAGCAAAGAATTGTTAAAAATGAGGCTTTCTTTTGCCACAAATTCCCATCTCTGGTCCCGCATCATGCAGGCCTGGAGTTGTTTCAAGAGGGCTTTGGGGCTCTGTCAGGAGGGGCTGGGGCAGGACGGGAGGGGCTGGGCCAGGACGGGAAGGCCTGGTGTGGTGGAAGCATCACGAGGAGCTGTCCAGATAGTGCTTTCATGGCAAGTAGCAGGCATGTAAATATTTTATGCTCTGATCTGCCGATTTTGGGGCTGTTATCTCACTGAGCCATGGCTTTTTTTTTTTGTTTTTTTCCGGTATCAGGTTCTGGTTCCTAGAAATAACAATGTTTTAATTTGCAAATATGTAAGGGTCTATCATTTTTCCAAATGTAGTCACTGGCTTAAATTACAACTGACCAGCTTTCTTGGCAAAGCTGGAGTGGGCTCAGGAATTCCTGGGTGTAAGGACATCCAGCCACGTATGAGTTGTGCTCAGAAGCACCCCGAGTGTTATGATACCCACCGGGACAGTAATGAGGTGAGTTGATATTATGTTTTATAGATAGCTAATTACATATTATTAATTTAGATTATTGGAATTTTAATGTATTGAAATGAAGATCTTGCACATCTAGTTAATCAAAAAATGTAGCTGTTCAGCGAGCTTTATGTACATGGCACAGACGAGATAACGAGCTTTTAGAATTTCCTGTAGCTAATGGAATAGGTATTTATACCATGAGTTGTTCCAAAAAAGGATTTGAGGTTTCAAATAAAAGAACCAAACATTAAAAAACAGAATGAAATGGTCAGTATGGGAAGAGGCAGAGGCAGACTTGGAAGGTGAGACAAGGAGGCCAGAGGGGCCGTGAAGTCCCCCAGACGCCTGAGAGCCCGGGATGCTGGCCCCGAGCTCCTGGACGTCAGCACAAGTCCTGTGCGGTCCCTCTCAAGACTCACTAGCGTGTGAATTACCTGCGTGAGCAGGCGACTCTGTCGTCCCCGATTCGCTGACCTCAGTGGCATGGGGTCTGCATGTCTGAGCATATGAGGGTGATGGCATCACATGAATGCTGTGAGTGGCCGGTTCCAGTGGCTGATGGACACGCGCCTGTTGGAGGGGAGGAATGTCACTCTTCAGAGAGCGGTACTGTGGAGCTCGGTCCGTGGGGCGCTCTCCATCTCAGTTCAGGTCTTGATCTAAGGGTCGTGAGTTCAAACCCGCACTGGGTTCTGTGCTCGGTGTGGAGCCTGCTCGAAGAGAAAAAGAAGATACTGTGTGTAGTGTGTGTTTTTCAAGGTTTTGTTTACCTATTTTACAGAATCTGAGAGAGAGAGAGAGAGCGAGCACAAGCAGGGGGACCAGCAGAGGCAGAGGGAGAAGCAGACTCCCCGCCCAGCAGGGAGCCCGATGCGGGACTCGATCCCAGGACCCTGGGACCATGACCTGAGCTGAAGGCGGACGCTTCACAACTGAGCCCCCAGGCGCCCCGATACCGTGTGGTTTGGTTGAAGGTTTATCTTTCACAGATGGCATCTCCCAGGAGTTGTAAGCAGTGACTCGCCTCCTACACTTGCTTCCGGGGCCCTTGCGTGCGGCATCCTGAGAGCGCGCCCGCGCTGTTCTGAGTATGCGCAGCTCGGCTCACGGAGCGGCCTGGGTCAAGATAGGAGTTGCTGAGCTGTCTTCACTGGGCCTTTTCCCAAAATTGCTGCGGGATAAGCCCTCCTTGGGACTACGCCCAGGACACAAATGCTACGTTGAATGTGTTGTTAGGAACACAGGACACACAAATATATCATTAGGAAGCTGATTTGAACTAAGTCAAGCAACATATTCTATTTTTAGCTTCTCAGGCCAAATGAAATAATCATGACTTCAAGGGACCCAGTGCATGATACGTGGATGAAGGAATTGTGCACCTTTCCCAGCATCTTTCTAATACTCCACATTTTATTTGCTGAAGAAACTAAATTTATTTAAGGCATGCCCTTAAAATTTTAATATCTGCATGTGAAGAATGGAAAATACCTTATTTTCTATGCAGTCATAGCCTCTTAAATTTTACTCTTCACCCATATGCAATGGGAAGCCTGCAGAGGTCATTAGGAACCATAGCGCATGTTTTTAGGAAATCTTGCACTTTTGAGATAATCGTTTTCTCAGGTTGCATGTGCTAATTGGAATTATTAAGAATGTCTGCATTAAATTATGAATCTGCAGCATAGGAACTATGTCTTCGTTATGTCTCCTCTGAGTGGGCACGTCGATACCCCACTTCATAATAACAATAGTAATGGTGGTAATGGCGCGGCAATATTCGGCTTCCGTCTGGCTGCGCATTCTGCATACACGGTGATTGTAAAAGCGTGTCGTTCCTTACCTTATGTGCGGTGCTGGGAAAGAATGTGTCATCATCGTGGAATTAGAGTGAACGGCAGGAAGGGGACCTCTTTGATTGCCCCCCCCAAGCCCCTATATACACCTTTTAAATGTACCTCATTATGAATTCATTTTAAGCTTCATTGAGTCCCAGAAATTAATTTGACATAAATTTCATCGTAAGGCTCTGGAAACTTTAATTTCAAAGGTAATGTTGAAGCAGAATGTGTTTCTGCTGGAAACATCCCACAGACGGATGTAGAAATACAGGTTGGGTATGCCAGTGACGGACATCCCTCTGGAGGGGCTCCGACGGGGCGAACACTTCATTTCGCGTCTACTTCTCACCTTCATTTCTAGAACTCGAGGTGCTTCCTGACACGGGGCCTCCTTAGCCCCTAGGCCACACCTGCCAGCCTGCAGGGTCGCAAGCAGAAGGGTCAGAGTGGGCGTGGGGGGGGACTGGGCCTCATGTGTGCAGGCGTGGACTTTGCTCTCTGCCTTCCACAGCTTGCAGACGCGGGGGCTGCTGCTCTTCTTCTCTGGCGGGGGTCTTTCCCCCAAAGCCTTGTCCTCACTCCTCAGGCTGGCCAGCTTCCCAGCAGCGTGCTTCTGCCCGGGGTTCCCCGCTGCCGTGGGTCCCGGCGTGCACACGGCGCTGTGCCCCTACTCACCGAGCTCCCCGCCTCCAACACAGCACAGCTCACTGCCCTCCTCCCGGCCTGGGCCCTGCTCCTGGGCCTCCTTCCCTCCGCGCTGGGACGGTAAGCAGCATACTCGCTTCATGTTCCTCTTGGCCTGCCCTCCCAGGCAGCTCGATCTTACAGAGGCTTCTTTGTTTCCTCACTTCCTGTCCTCCCTATCCAGCCCTGAGCGCTGGTGATTGCCCTTGGGGGCTCAGCTTTCGTTCCCCTGGGAGCCGAAGCTGCTCAGCGTGGTGATGGGGAGTGTAAGGCGAGCCTCCTCCAGGGGACAGCGGTGGACTGGAGCCGGGGGAGGGAGTCTTCCCGGATTCTCTGCTGGCACTGTCTTACCTGGGGACGGTCGTCACTGGTCCCTGTCTGGTGCGACCCAGTGTGTGGGTCAGGGAGGGGTGCTCATGGTGCCTGCCTGCCCAGCCCTGCCCACGGCCCTGCTCGTGGACGGCTCGAGCGCAGGCAGGGCATCCCACGTGCTCTGTCACCTGCCCTGGCGCCTGGGCTCCTGCCCCCTCCACCCTGAGACCCCACCACACCGGGTCCCAGGGGTCTGGGACTCCTGCTACTTGTCAAGGTTGACACCCGGTCACGTGGCCCACCTTGCTCTCCCGTGGTGTGTCCGTGCTGCCGCCAAGGACCAGCCAGCAGCCCGTGGTGTTTTCTGGGGCTGTCTCTTCCAGAACACTCTTTCAAGCAAGATGGTCCTCTCTCTGTTTGTGAGGGGAACTGGGGAGATTAGTAGCCAGTCACTCCATAAACCCATCAAACCCCTGTCTGTGCAGCCCCGTGGGGGAGAGTTCAGGAAGCGCGAGTGGAAACAGGTGATGGCAGAGGGTGGCCCGAGTGGGGACCAGCTGGGCGTCCGGCAGCCTGCCCATCACCCGCACGGCAGCCGCGCGGTGTGCCGTGGTAGCCACGTTTTCCCTTGGCGGGGCTGGGGTGGGGTGGCACGCTCTCCTAAAGGTTTGGGATGTCGTAAAGGGGCGGGCACGGAGCTGCGGGGATTGATGTACCCTTGACAGTCTTTCCTGGTGTCCTCAGGAAGGTGAGCGGCTCATTGAGGCTTGTAAGGGGGAGAGGCCGGCGAGAGGGGCGGCATCTGGAGTCAGGGTCCCGTGCCAGGAAAGTCTGGGTAGGCGGGGCTTGGACTGGAAATCTATGGAGACAGATAAGCAGAGAGCAAGAATGAGGGAAATAGTAAAGAAAGAGCGCTAGCATCCGGAGACGGCCCCTGCCCACACCACCGAGAGTTTCTGTTGGCCGCGTGGGCAGCACTCATGCTTGCAAATGAATAGGGTCAACTCGTGCAGTTCTGTTTTGTTTCCCTCAAAAACATTTCTTTTTAAACCAAAGACCTCTTTTTAATTCAGTACCTAGAAACTGTTAATATGGCCCCAAACTAAATTCCATAGCATGGTTAGCTGTTGATATTTTTCTTCCTGATGTAAAATCTAACATAAGGACATTCATTTATGAAATCCACAAACACAGTAGCCCTTCTCTCAATATGTGGTAAGAATTTTCCCAAGTGTTGTGGAAACACTTTGGGATTTTGCATTTTCGTTTTGTTTCATTTTGTTTTTAATGCAGCCGATGTTAGCTGTAATGCACACTGTTTCGGGTTTTGTTGTCCTGCTCGGAAAGCCCGTCTTCAGCCCGAAATTATGAAAAGGCATCGGAAGTTGTGCACAAGTAGGTGGAATGAGCAGGGTCCCCTCAGGAGAGCTAACCTTGCCCGACAATCCAGGCTGACCTGGTCTGGCCCCGGGCGCTGTCAGGAGAGGAGCTAAGGAGAGCCGGAGGACGGTGGGCTGGGGAGCAGGGAGGGGACCGCCTCAGTGGCCGCAGGGGAAGGGGCGGCACCTGGAAGAGGAAGGGGTGCCAGATGGCGGGCTTGCTTGCGTGGCCATTCCGCATTCCGTTTTGGACTCGCAGCTGCTGATGCGGAGGCCGGGGGAAGGGTCCAGCTGCGGGGCTGGGGATGGTGGTCTGAGGCCCCGGAAGTGGAAGTGGGGGCCGCCTCCCCTCATGCTGTCTCCCGAGAGCTGGGGCGGGGGTTGGTTCTTGGTGACGGCTGGGACGAGCACACAAGAGCTGCTGTAGCCTCCCACTGCTTCTCCTCAAGGGTAACGTCCCAGGGAACGCTCAGAGATGACAGTTTGGCGATAATGTTACACTTGGAGACCAGATGTATCATATACATTCCAGATCCGATTTCAGCCGTGAGCCACATTGTATCAGAAACCAGCAACAAAGTTTCAGCTTTATAATATGTAGCTGAGCCTGTTAGGCCGGGAGCACGCTGACAGGCATTATCAGAGTGTATTCCTCCTACTTAGTACAGAAATTTTTTTTAGGGGAAGGAGGGGCAGGGGGGAGAACCCCAAGTAGGCTCCACACTCAGAGCCCGACACGGGGCTCAATTTCCTGGCCCTGAGATTTGTGACCTGAGCCGAAATCAAGAGTCAGATGCTTAACCAACTGAGCCACCCAGGCACCCCCGGAAAATATCTTTTAAACTCAGTTTAATATCACAAAAGCCTAATATTCTGTAAAAAAGATTCAATAGTGTAGCAGGAATTAAGGGAAATGTTACATTAAAAAACAGATTAGTATTTGTATTTTATTTTATTTTTTGAATTCTGTATTACTTGAATGTGTAATTGTAGACCAACCACACATATATTCATCAAATATTTTATTACCATCCCAGATAGAAACACCTTGAAAGGTCACATCAGGTACTAAAAAAATGAGTAGATGGAAAAGACATCTGTTCTTTAGGGTACCCCGGATCTACTATTTTGTGTCATTAAGCACAGTTTGCAATACTTGGTATGTAAGTGTGGGGTGTGCTGAGCTGCGGGAGACAGAGAGGTTGGCATCATGAAATGAGAGCGAGGAACAGAGTCATTAATGGTGGAAAAGAACCAGTAGGTAACTGGGTCCATCCCTTGGGCTTACGTGCCTGATCCATGGATCTATTTTTAGGGTTTTATTTAGATGACTGGGGGAACTCTAGGAGATGGTGGGGCTGCTTTCTTTTCTCCTTGGAAGACAATTAAATAGACAGCCTGCCTTTCCCAAGGAAAGGTTCCCGGTGTTCGGTGCCCACTTGGTGTTCAGGGTCATCCTGTCCGTGTTATTACGGCTCTGGGTCGGCACCCAAGCCTCTTGTTTGGCTCGGGTTTCTGCGCTAGAGAGCCCTTGCTATTATGAGAGCAGAGATTTCCTAGTTATTACTTATTTTAACCAAGTCAACGTCAGTATGAATCAGCTAAATTTTAGTTTTCTTTCCCCTGATTTGTTCTTAAATTGAATGATGACCCTAGATGTCGCTGAAGCAGAGGGGACCGGGCGTGGAGGGCCGTCCGGGCTGGGTGCTCCTGCCTTCCCGCGCCCTGAGGAGCTCCTTTGCCCCTTCTCGTTCAGTTTTCTCCACACAGAGTTTTTATGTTTAAATAAACTCTGGCTTTATGGGTTCACACATGCCTTTCTGATTTCTGGCTAAACTTTCACCGTTTGCTTTATGTCTAGTTTGGTGATCCTCAAATTTCATGTCACGTGCGCCCCCTGCCCCCATTGGCCTTCCCTCTCCAGAGCACGGAGGTGTTGGTGGGTGTGGCCTCCCTCGGGGCGGACGGACCAATAGGCTTGGCCCCGAGTGTCCCCGAGTGTCCCTGTCTCTGTCACCCTGAGAAAACGTCTCCTGTTGAACTGTACAGAGTCTTGAGAATTGAAATTCTTCTAATTTTTACCTCCTGAGGTCAGCGAAGAACCTGGTGTGACAGCATTTCAGTGCGCAGGCCTTTGCATGGTCTTCCATGCGGCCACTGTGGCAAGCTCCCTCAGGACCCCATGCCCTTGGCTGGTCAGACACCCCGTGGACCCCACAGAGCTGCTGAGGGTGGCCTGGGGGTGGCCGTGGGGGCTCCGTCTCAGCCCCAGCCTGCGGCCCAGGTTGCCGCTGAAAATCTCCGGGGTCGCCTGCTGTCTCTGGGTATCCCGTACCGCGCCGTCCGACCTCCACAATCACGGTGACTGCATCAGGGGGTTCTGGGCTCTGCTTGACCGGCCGTGAGCTTTGTTCTGGCACGGGGAGGGGTGCACCGTCTAGACTTGTGGCTGGTGTGGCATGGAGGGTGGTCAATGGACATGGTACTTCATTCATTCATTTGTGTATTTTTAAAGATTTTATTTATTTATTTGACAGAGACACAGCGAAAGAGGGAACGCAAGCAGGGAGAGGGGCAGAGGGAGAAGCAGGCTTCCCGCAGAGCACGGAGCCCGATGTGGGGCTCGATCCCAGGACCCCGGGATCACGACCTGAGCCGAAGCAGAGGCTTAATGACTGAGCCTCCAGGTGCCCTGGAAATGGTGCTGTAACGTTACAAGGAGTGATTCTTGTCTCCCTTCCCCACCCCCTCAGCACACACCCCTGCATCTTCACAGAAGTGAAATAAAAGCAAAACCCACACACCCAAGATGTAAAGACTAAATCAGAGTTTTAGACTTTCCCCAGGCCAGTTCCTTTCCTACTCTGCTCTGCTTGCAGGCATCCATGCCGCGGCTCTGGAAATGCAGAAGGAGACGAGCTCTTCCTCTTGGTTTCTAGTTATGTGGAGCCCGGATGCACACGTCACGAGCAGGTACAGGGATCTGGGATCCGAAGATGAGTTAAGTGGAGGCGACACGTGGGCAGGCTGTGAAGGTCTGCGATGTTCGAGGTGTTTCTCCTCTTCCCAACCTCATCCCATGCTTTACGCTGTGTGATGGGGACATTGGTAAGTGCGGCTCGCCGGGCAGGCGTCCCCGCAGCTGCACGGGTGAGCCAGGAGCTGGAGGAGGGGAGGCCAGCTGGCCTGACTCAGAGGCCGGAGGAAGGACAGACTTCAGGACACCTGTCTTGTTCTGGGTTGGGGGACCAGGAGCGAAGCAGCCAGAGCCCAGGACTCTGCTGAGAGGTCCTTATTCGGATAAGCCAAGGGAGCTTAGGCCTCCCATGACATCCCATCTTCAGTCTGGAAACTGGCCTTTTCCCCAGGGCGTGACATGGGAGGTTTGCCCTTGCTGGGTACGTGGGCTCACCTACCAGTGCTCCCTGAATCCTCGCTACTTTGTTTGACAACATCTGTTGTCCCCCTCCCCCCCCCAGATGGGCAGGGTCTGTGCTCGTCCTTCTCATCTTTATCCTCAGTACCCGGCGTTCAGCAGCAGGTGACTTTGAGACATGTGTCCAAGACCTGAAGTCCGGCTCTGCCTGGAGCTGGAAAGTGAGGACGTGCGCCTGTGCTGGAAGGGGTGTGTACACCCTGTGCGTCCTGGGGCCTCGGGAGCCCCAGCCCTGGGGGAGGATGCTGGCGTTGCTTGCAATTGCCCCCAGCACTGGACCAGCAGACACCCACCCTGCAGGGGCACAGAACGAACCTGCGGAGGAACGTTGACCAGATAAGAAAAATGAGTCCCAGACGTGCCGGCCCACCCCTGGACTTCCGGCATCCTGACGGGCCTCGTGCTTGTGTTTCAGAACACCTGGGCTTCTTCATAATACCTCTCAGAGGCGGGGCGGGAGGTTAGGTCAGGGCCAAGGAGAGGAACTTGCAGCACGAACACGGCCTTCGATGTGCAATTGCTTCCATTTTAAGGCCTCCGTACGAAAGTGAGCATCTGGCAGAGGCACTCGGACAATTGTCGTTCCCTGCCTAACTTTCAAAGAAATTGAAGTTAAGTGTCTATATTAATGTTTATAAACTTTTTTTTTAAAAGATTTTATGTATTTATTTGACAGACAGAGACACAAGCAGGCAGAGAGGCAGGCAGAGAGAGAGGGGGAAGCAGGCTCCCCGCAGAGCAGAGAGCCCCACGCGGGGCTCGATCCCACGACCCTGGGATCATGACCTGAGCCGAAGGCAGCGGCTTTAACCCACTGAGCCACCCGGGCGCCCCAATGTTTATAAACTTTTAAGTGTGATTCCCTTATTCCATAATGAGCCCGAGTGCTCGGCTGTGTGTGTGCCCATCTCCGTTCCCCAGAGCGGGTGGGACCGCTGCACCCGGGGGAGAGGGAGCGGTGGTGAGACCCCAGGGCCGTGCCGCGGAGACAAAGGCATTATAATCCCAAATTATCCATTTGAGTCGGAAGGGTGTTTTGTGAATACAAAAGAATCCTAGGCAAACTCTGAAGCTGACAAAGCTGCTGGCCCTTAGCAGTCAGAGAAGACGCATTTATGCAAACGGCCCGTCTGTCGGGCTGGGAAGCCGCACACAGGGAGACACACTTCTGTCCAGCGAGCGGGCCGTTCCGCGCTTGGCGCTGGGGCGCGGCCTGGGCCATGCTGTGCGTCCGCGGGACAGAGGATGATTATGAAGGCCCCGAAGACCCGCCTGCAGGAGCGTCATGGAAGAGTTGAGTTCCTACCTGATTCTAGTGCTGAGGGGTCCAGCTCTGCAGACAGCAAGAGAATCCAAGCCCCCAGATCCCCAGAGAAAGGATGGAGCCCGACAGCAAGGGCAGTGACACGGTCACGGCTTCACCGCTGAAAACCTCCGGCGTGGACACTACCACCCCACACGGGATCTGGAGTCTAGACGGGGCCTCAGGAACGACCAGTGCCATGCTAGCACTTTCAAGCCAAGCAGATGCTAGTTCTAGGACGTGGTTCCGATCCTGAGCAAAACCTTTGATGTAGGAAACTGAGCGCAGGTCCCAGAGACCGTGGTCAACCCCATGGAAATTCACTCATCAGGAGATCGGACTCAAATGCTTAGAACAGCACCAACTGATCAATATTAGAAATCTTGAGACATACTTACCAGGATTAAAAAAATAATAATGCTAAAAATAAAATAGGGAAGGACAGCCCGGGGCAAATGGCTAGTGATGCGCGGGACCCCACCGTCCCCTCCCGGCTGGCAGCCACCCGTCCACGCACACCCGCCCCTGTGGCCGGGCAGCCCGCCGATGCTGTAGGAACAAGCCGACCTGCGCCTCATGCAGGCAGGCTTTGCAGAGGAGCAGGGGCTCCTTGGGGCTAACAGGGACGGTCCCCAGGCGCTAGGATGGGGCCCATGGGACAGGAGGAGGTCTGCCCAGGAAGCACTGCTTTGGATGGTTTTGTGAGTGAGAAGAAACTTCTAATGTGCTGGCTCATTAAAATGTGGGGTGCAGCAACGAGTATTACCTGATATCGTAGGTAAAATCAAAGTTCTTACCCAGAAGAATCTAGGAGAGTCATCCCCTCAAGGCTGACACCTGTGATGTAGGAGATGTCGGGCTGTGTGAACTCCAGCGGTCTGTCTCCTCAAGATGCCCCAGACGGAGACAGGGGGCTTCACAGTGTGCAGGTGCGATGGGGCGACGTGGCTGCCCTCGTCTCCCCAACGCTGTCCCGGCGGGGCCACGCGTGCGCCTCCAGCAGCCACACATACGCGCAGTACGTGACAGTGCGTGATTTAGTCACGAGGTTGTCTCTCGTGGCTTGGATTCCATTTTGAACATGGAAACCTTTACCCCGTGGGTTTTGAAGCTTAGAAAGAAAGCTCCATTTCTGGTGGAGGTGCCTGGCAGTTGAGGGGTCCCCCCTTATTGGCCTGGCCTGAAATGGGGAGCCCACGCCCCACACGTGGTGATGGCCTCCTGCGGGGCTCCGACCTGTCACACCAGAGATGCTGGCTGGGGCGGGCGAGCGTGGCCCGGTTCCCTGGGGCTCTGGTGGCTTGCACCCATCTCTCCTGGCTTTCAGGTGATGTCTGATGTGCCTGGACATGATTCTGTGCTCACTGTTGAGAAAAATGGCAGTGACGTGAATTTGGTGCAAAGGAGAGTGGCGGGTTCTGGACCCTGGGGGCCACCTGGGTCCAGAGCCCCTCACGGAAGCCTGTTCAGTGCTGTTATTTCAAATGCGAAGGAAGGCATATCTGTGTCCCTGTGCTTTCTGGGAGAAATTTAAGTTTGACAAGCAAAGAATAAATGAGAAGTCTATGCAGTCTTGACACTTAATGGGATCTCATTAATAGGTCTCTCTCTCATGTTTCTAGAATATTTTATCTGATTTTGCTTCCCTGAAATCATGTTAGCCAATTTCTAATACCTCATGCCATCTCTGGGTGAGGTCTTTGCTGCTTAGAGCTGTATCCATCTCAGTTCACGCTTGCCAAGCTTTGCAGACTTTTGGCTTTTAATTTCTGACCTTATTTTGCTTGTAGCAGGCACTTTTGTGCGATGCATGAACTCTCTGTTTGGTTTGAACCTTCGATGGAGTCAGAGACTTGCTCTCTCTGTTGCCAGCTCCTTGCTGCCACAAGACACAGGACGAAGTGACGGAAGGTTCTAAATTTTCTCCTTTTTCCATTGTGGCTTCTGCAAAGAGAGCTTTTCTCTTGGTAGGAAGGAGGACATCAGGAAGTAAGCGTGGGCCTGATGGGTCTGCCTGGTGCCCCAACTTGGACGCAACTTCAGCTGTAACTTCAATGCTGGCAGTGGGCTGGGGAGGCCGCACAAGCTGGGAGTTTTTTAAGCTCCACATTGAACTATGTTTTCATTGAATACAATTACAAAAGAACATAATATCTCAAATTTTTGAGTCACAATCTTAGGCTTATTACTGTCAAAAAGCAATTACAGCTATTTTTATGCAGAGCTCAAACATAAAATTAAAGACTCAGAAATGAAAGAGAAACATTTTTAACCATACTATCCAGTGCTCACAACATTATGTATGAGCCAAATGTGGAGCATAGAAAATATGCATATTCTGCAACCCATAGAGGGTGTTTACAGAGATAAACTGGAAGAATAATTTCGGCCAGCTGTTTGTAGTAACTTTATTTCTGTGCTTGCTGATACGTTAGAGTACAGAAGAGTCAGGAGAAAAGATTGTATTGCAGTGTTTAAAGTCTTGAAATAAACTAACTTTTTTCGAATGCGGTGTTTAAAACCAGAGATGAAACCGTTTCGTAATGCATCTGGGCAACGCGGGTAGAAGGACAGTGATTGCTGGGATGCTGGGCTCCGTGCTTGCCCATGGCCTCCCCGTGAGCTCGGGGTCACGGGCCATCAGAGCAGGAGTGCCCGATTCAGAAAAAGTGCCCGAGAAGTCTGAGCACATGAGGCTGCCCACGCACAGGCACTTGCCCGGGCGGTCAGCGAGCCTGGCCGTCAGGCAGCACAGGTTATCGCCTCTGCAGACTGGGGGCCTGTCCCTGCTGGCCCGGTGGCAGGGTTCGGAGAAGCTGGTGAGCTCGTGGGATGGAAGGACAGAACACTGGACTGGTGCCAGTGTTCCGACTGCAACAGTTTTAGCAGGTCTTACTTTGCTCCTGCTAAGTTCTAAAATTCCAGATGCCTGGTGGATTTGCCTCTTAACATCAGGGTCTTCCTTGTGTCTCTGGGCTGACCTTTTACTGGGAAGGCCTGTTTCTCAAAGTACTACCCTATGGTCCCCACACCTCCTCACCCTGACGGTCAGAAGATGGGAAGTGCACTATCCTCTCAATTTCCCTTCCCAGAATCAACTCTGTGACATGTAGCAGGCACTTGCTCAGTTTGGAGCAAAGGTGCGAGAGGAGAAACATCCCAGGGCAGCGGGCCCCAGTTCATGGCCTGTCGGCCAGGAGGGCATAGTCATGGCATCCTGAGCTGGCAGGGGCTGGGCCTGGTCCACCACCCGTTGCTCCCTTGGAC
>RCUC01157395.1:0-58804 GCA_003697995.1 Taxidea taxus jeffersonii
ACATACACACATACATAAGAGTGCATATATTTGGAAATATATTATTTATATACAGACCTATGAATATGTACAGACATCTCCATTGATATTATCTGGTACCAATGTATACATAGACATATTAAAAAAGGATAATGAGTAATATGGAAGGAAGCTTTCATTTTCACTGTATATGCACATGTGTAGCAACTCTGTCCAATAGGACTTTCTGTGATGATGGAAATATTTGTTTGTACATTGTCTAATGAAGTAGCCATTGGTTACATTTGGTTACTAAACACATGAAATGAGGGTGATGTGACAAAAGATAGGTTTTTAAAATTCCATATGATTTTAATTAATTTCAAAATAAATATAGATAGCCACATGTAGCTAACGACTCTCAGATAATTCAATAAACTGTTTATAGTTTCTAACCATATATTTTCATTCTATTGTGTTTAGAAATGTCAATGAGAGAGATTAAGAATATTTGTATTCTTAATTATATTATATTAAAATATCCAGTAAATGTCAATATTCTAAGGACATATATAAATTATTGAATGACCAAGGGAAAAAAGAAGACCACAGAACTATATTACACAAATATAAACTCTGACTTATTCAACATTTATAAAGATAAGTGCTTTGTTCCTAGCAAAGAGAACTCACAATGTGAATTTGTTTTTATTTTTAGGAAGAACATATAAGAACATATGTAAGGATGCAAGATTCCTGTGTATTTATATGAATTAAATCTTAGTTTATCACTCCTCTTATAAAAAATAGAATGTTTTTCTAAGTATTTTTCTTCTAAAATAAATACCATATGGTACTGCCAAAGAAAATGATGTGCATAATCTCTCTCTCTTTTTTAAAGATTTTATTTATTTATTTGTCAGACAGCATAGCTGGTAAAGGGTAGGATTTTCATTACAGTCTCCCCAATTCATAAAATAACCCTTGATCATTGATTATTTGCAATAACGCTAAGAAACTATAATCATTCAGTTAAATCAAAGAGTCAATAATCCAAAATAAATAGATGGATGGGGGGATGGATGGAAGGAAAGAAGGAAGAAAGGAAGAAAGGTTGATCAAGACAGTTGTCTATTTTTTTCATGATGAAAATTGTTTTGTTATTTTACAAAGAACATCTAATTAAAATGGGAATAGACTATTATACTTAGTTATATTCCTTATATTCCTTCCTATATCAGTAAAACTGAATGTAGAATATAAAATGAATGTAAAAGTTTAAGGACAGAGAAGAGATATAGGAAGAGGAAAAAATTAAAAAAAATAATAAGTAAAAAATTCTTAATTGAATGAAAAATAGTAATGTACATACATATTCAAGAAACTCAAAAAATTTCAAGTCAAATAAATTCAAAAATATGCTTACCTAAATGAATTACAAATTGTCAAAAATCACAATAAAAATTTTGGAAACAAGAGTAAAAATGTATCACACAGAATGAATTCTTGATAAAAGTAATAGCTAATTTTTTTTAAGAAACCATAGATGTCAGGGGCACCTGGGTGGTTCAGTGGGTTAAGACCTCTGCCTTCAGCTCGGGTCACGATCCCGGGGTCCTTGGATTGAGTCCCGCATCGGGCTCTCTGCTTGGCGGGGGAGCCTGCTTCCTCCTCTCCGCCTGCCTCTCTGCCTACTTGTGATCTCTGTCTGTCAAATAAATAAATAAAATCTTAAAAAAAAAAAAAGAAAAGAAAAGAAACCATAGATGACAGTTGTGAAGGTGGCATTTTCAAAGTATTGAAGGAAAAACACTGTCAACAAATAACTCTATATGGAGCTAAAAACACTCTTTCAAAACTCAAAGAGAAAATTAAGCATGTCTAGATTAAAAACAAAAACAAAACAAAACAAAACAAAAAAACTGAGAATATTTGTTACTACCAGACTTGTACTCTAAGAAATACTAAATACTAGAGTATTTACTAATACTAAATACTAAAGGGAGTCCTTCAGGCTAAAATTAAAGGACACTAGCCTATAACCTGAATCCACATGAAGAAACAAAACAGCCCAGTAAAGTTACCTGCATGGAAATTATGAAAGGCAGCAACATACACTGTAACTCCTTTCTCCCCCTATATATTTTAGAAGATAGCTACGTAGGGATGCCAGGGTGGCTCAGTGGGTTGAACAGCTGACTCTTGCTTTCAGCTTAGGTCATGACCTCAATGTTCTGTGATCCAGCCCTGCATCAGGCTCCCTGCTCACCAAGGAGTCTGCTTGAGTTTCTTGCCCTCTGCCCATCTTCTCACCAGCTTTCTCTCCCTCTCTAAAATTAACAAATAGGGGCGCCGGAGTGGCTCAGTGGGTTGAGGCCGCTGCCTTCGGCTTGGGTCATGGTCCCGGGGTCATGGGATCGAGCCCTGCATCGGGCTTTCTGCTCTGCGGACAGCCTGCTTCCTCCTCTCTCTCTCTCTCTGCCTCTCTGCCTACTTGTGATCTCTGTCTATCAAATAAATAAAATCTTAAAAAAAAAAAAGAAAAAAAATAAAATTAACAAATAAATCTTCAAAAGAAAGAAGATGACTGCATAAACAATACTTATAAAATTGTGTAATTAGGCTAAAATGTATAAAGACATAACTTGTATGACAATAAAAATGCAAAGGAGAGAGAAGAAATAGAAATATGTTGGTACTGTTTTTGTGTACTACTTCCAACTGGAAAATACACCAATTGTAAACAAATATATACTTGATAACAGAGTTCCAAAATACATAAAAAAAAAATCAAAAGAATTGAAGAGAAAAATGGACAGTGTAGCAGTAGTGATTAGACTTCCTGACCCCTATTTTATTAGTAGATAGAACAACTAGGAGAAAGATCAATAAGGAAACAGAAGATTTGAACATTATAAAGCAAAAAGATCTAACAGATCAATCATTAGCAGAAGATATATTCTTCGGAGATGCACACAGAACACTCTCTAAGAATAGACCATATGCTAAGTTACTGGTTGACCTTAAAATTCATATGAAATACTCTCTAGGAATAGACCATATGCTAAGTTACTGGTTGACCTTAAAATTCATAGGAAACACTCTCTAGAGATAGACCATGTGTTAATTTATGGGTTGACCTTAAAATTCATCTGAAATGAAAGGGACTCTGAATATTCAAAATAATCTTGAAGAAGAATAAAGATTGGGTACTCACACGTCCTAATTCGAAGTCACAAAGCTTATCACAAAGCTACAGTAATCAAGACTGTGATGATGGCATAAAGATAAAGATATAAATTAATATAATAGTCCAGGAATAAATCTATACATTTGTGGTCAACTAATATTTTACAAGGGTGCTAAAACCATTGAATGTGGATAGTCTTTTCAAACAATGCTGCATGCACAAGTGATTATCCACATGCAAAAGAATAAATTTGGATACCCTACTTCACAACATGTACAAAAGTAACTTAAGGGGCCCCTGGGTGGCTCAGTGGGTTAAAGCCTCTGCCTTTGGCTCAGGTCATGATCCCAGGGTCCTGGGATTGAGCCCTGCATCGGGGTCTCTGCTCAGCGGGGAGCCTGCTTCCTCCTCTCTCTGCCTGCCTCTCTGCCTACTTGTGATCTCTGTCAAATAAATAAAATATTTTTTAAAAAAAGTAACTCAAAACAAACCATAGAACTAAACATAAGAAAAAATTATAATATTTTATTTTTTAAAGATTTTTATTTACTTATTTTACAGAGAGCGAGGGAGCACAAGAAGGGGGAGCGGCAGAGGAAGAGGGAGAAGCAGACTCGCCACTTAGCGGGGAGCCTAATGTGGGGCTTGATCCCAGGACCCTGGGATTATGACCTGAGCCAAAGGCAGATGATTAACTGACTGAGCCACCTAGTGCCCCCAAATTATAATATTTTAGGCAAAAATACAGTGGTATATCTTTATGATATTGGGTTAAGCAATAGTTTCTTAAATTAACAACAAAGGACATTAAGACAAAAGAAAAATAGATATATTTTATTTCATTGAACTTAAAATCTTTTGTTCATCAAAGGATACCACTTAGAAAGTAAGATTACACCTGCGAGAAATGATTTGCAAATTTCATATGTGACAAGGAACTTATATTTTGCATATATAAATAGACACTTAAAATTTAGCAGTGAAAAGACAGAGTCTAGTTAAAAAAAATGGGCAAAGGATTTTAACAGAAATTTCTCTAAAGATATTCAAATGGCCAATAAGCACATGAAAACACGTTCAACATCATTAGTAAGTGAAGGAATGCAAATCAAAGCCACAGTGATATGCCACTTCTCACACACTAAGATGGCTTCAGTAAAAAAGACAGGAAGAAGCTTTGACAAAGATGTGAAGAAATATGGTTCTTCTCATACTGCTAGTGAAAAGGGAAATAGCTGCAACCACTTTGGAAAGTATTTCATAGTTCTTCTAAAGGCTAACCAAAGAGTTACCATATGACCCAGAATTATACTCTTCAATAGTGGAAGTATGTCAAGAACAATGAAAATATGTGCTTATACAAAACTTGCATACAAGTGTTCACAGAAGTATTATCCATAATAGCCTCAAAATGAACCTATTTAGGGGACCTGAGTGGCTCAGTCATTTAAATATCAGACTCTTGATTATGGCTCAGGACATGATCTCAGGGTTGAGAGACTGAGCCTTGAGTTGGACTCTGTGCTGGGCTTGTAGCCTGCCTAGGGTTTCCTATCTTCCTCTCCCTCTGGCCCTCCTCTCGACCCTCAAAAAAAAAAAAAAAAAAAGAACCAATTCAAACGTCCATTAACTAATGAATGGATAAGCAAAGGTAGCATATCACACAATGGAATACTATTTAACAATAAAAAAGAATGAAGTATTGATATATCCTAAAACAAATAAACTCTGACTTATTATACTAAGTGAAAGAAGTTAGTCATAAAAGACCACATACTGTATCCTGTATATTTCATTTACTTGAAATGTACAGAATACACAAATCTGCAGTGATACGAAGTAGACTCGAAGTTGCAGGGAGCCACAGAAGGAGAGTTCAGGAGAAGGACTGCTAGTGTGTAGAGGCTACTCTAGGAACAGCTGAAGAAAATTCTAAAATTGGGCTGTGATGATGGCTACACAACTCTGAGTATACTAAAAACAATGAGCTGTACATTTCAAATGGGTAAAAATTATGGTATGTAAGTATCTCTCAAAAAAACTGTTACAAACACCCACTCCCCTAACACACATACTCATACACACAGGAGAGTGGGAGTGGGGAAAAAGAAGAGGAAAGGGAGGAAATTAGAAAAAAAAAAAAGAAAGAAAGAAAGAAACTGAAGAGAACTGTGATGAAGTCATAGGGTTTAGTGATATTCCCATGGTTTAATTTCTTTCCCAATTGTTAAAGTTATATTTTAATTTAGCTCTAATTTTCCCGTTAGCCAAAGTTAGGAAAAAATAATCGTAGGAGTCATATTTCACTTATCATATGACAATTAATTAAGAGATGACTAGATTTTCCTGAAACTAATGTGGAAGAGACATTTCTTTCATTGTCTAAAAAGCAATGAATAGATTGGAGGTTGAAATAAAGCTTCTTGTATGTATATATATTTCTTAGATATCCTATGAATTAACACTGTGTCAAAATAACAAAAATATGTTGCAAAAAAATCAAGTAACTGTTTCCTGTCTTTCAGTCTTTGCTCAAAATAAATAATTTCGTTTCAATAATTGGAAGATCTTTTCACTTGCTTACAATCTGATGGGCTCACACCTTTAGTGAGTGGGGAAAATTATTATTTTGGTTTGTAAATTATCCTTTTTGTAGCTGATTCAAATTTTAAGAGAGTTAATTAAATTTCATTTTTCTCCTACATTCTCTCATTCTCTCATGGACTACTGTGAATCAAATATTTGCATAAATGATACTATGTTGAAAAAGAAAATAAATCTGATTAATTTAAAACATGTGTAGTAAGTGTCTACTTAGGGCTATGCCATCATTGTTCAAGTCACTGAAAACAAAAAAAATTGAGTAAGTCCTGGTTAGCCTCTTCTCTTCAGATATTCATAAGCTAGTAAGAAGTTTAATGAAAGGTATAAAAATGTGTCATCATGGCTTAATCAAAATATCAAAATTTATCTTTGAATAGCTTACATATTTCTGGATTTCTAAATCAATAAAACTTCATTAATTATGGCAACCATCTATTTCACTCTTTTGAAATTAAAGTTTTAATTTAATATTTCAATCAAGGAACCTGATACTCTCTATAGAAAACCCAAAAGATACCACAAAAAAACTGCTAGAACTGATACACAAATTCAGTAAAGGTACAGGACACAAAATCAGTATACAGAAATCCGTTGCATTCCTCTGCACAATAATGAAGCAGGAGAAAGAGAAATTAACAAATCAATTCCATTTACAACTGCACCAAACACCAGAAGATAGCTAAGAATAAACCTAACCAAAGAGGTGAAAGGCATGTACTCTGAAAACTAAAACACTGATGTAAGAAATTGAAGATGACACAAAGAAATGGAAAAACATTCCATTCTCATGGATCAGAAGAAAAAGAAAAATGTTAAAATGTCTGTACCACTCAAAGCGATCAACACACTTCTGCAATCTCCATCAAAATACCCACAGCATTTTGTCAGAGAACTAAAACAAACAATCCTAAAATTTGTATGGGACCACAACAGATCCCAAACAGTCAAATAAAACTTGAAAAAGAAAAGCAAAGCTGGAAGCATCACAAATTCAGACCTCAAGTTATGCACAAAGCTGTAGTAACCAAATAGTGTGGAACTGGCACAAAAATAGACACATAGATCAACAGAACAGAACAGAAAACTCAAGAATGAACCCACAACTATATGGGCAATTGATTTTCAACAAAGCAGGAAAGAACATGTAACGGGGAAAAGATAGTCTGCAACAAATGGTGTTGGGAAAACCAGACAGCAAGATGCAAAAGAATGAAACTGGACCACTTTTTTAACACCATACATAAAAACAAGTTCAAAATATATTTAAGACCTAAATGTGAGACACGAAACCATAAGAAACCTAGAAGAGAATACAGGAGTAACCTCTTTTACATCGGTTGTAGCAACTTCTTTCTAGACACTCTCCTGAGATAAGGGAAATAAAAGCAAAAATAAACCATTGGGACTTCATCAAAATAAAAATCTTTCACATAGCAAAGGACACAATCAACAAAAGTAAAGGCAACTTATGAAATGGGAGAAGATATTTGCCAATGACATATGTGATAGAGGGTCAACATCTAAAATATATAAAGAAATTATATAACTCAATACCCCCCAAATGAATAATCCAATTTAAAAATGGGCAGAACATACGGATAGACATTTACCCAAAGAAGACAATCAGAGGGCCAATAGTCACAAGAAAAGATGTTCAAAGTAAGTGATCATCAGGGAAATACAAATCAAATCTGTAATGAGCTATCACATCACAATTGTCAGAATGACTAAAATCAACAACACAAGAAACATGAGGTGTTGGGAGGATGTGGACAAAGGGAAACACTTTTGCATGTTGGTGAGAATGCAACTGTTACAGCCACTCTGGAAAACAACATAGAAGTTCTTAAAAAAATAAAAATAGAACTACCCTCTGATCCAAGAGCCACACTTCTAGGTATTTACGAAAAGAACACAAAAATAGTCATTCAAATGCATCCCAATGTTTACAGCACCATTATATACAATATACCATTATATACAATAGTCAAATTATGGAAACAGTCCCAGTGTCCACTGGCTGATGAATGGATAAAGAGGATGTGGTGTGTATATACAATGGAATATTATTCATTCGTAAAAAAGAATAAAATCTTGCAATTTGCCACAACATGGGTGGAGCTAGAGTATTATGCTAAGCGAAATAAGTCAGAGAAAGACAAATACAATATGACTTCACACATATGTGGAATTTAAGAAACAAAGCAAATGAGCAAAGGGGGGAAAAAGGAGAGAAGGAGGCAAACCAAGAAACAGACTCTTAACTATATAGAACACACTGTTGGTTACCAGAGGAAAGGTGTGTGGGATGATGAGTAAATAGGTGATAGGGATTAAGGAGTACACTTGTGATGAGCACTGGGTTTTTTTATGGGAGTGTAGAATCACTATACTGTACATCTGAAACTAATATTACATTATATGCTAATAGGAATTTAAATGAAAACTTTAAAAAAGTACTGAGGGGTCCAATCAGTTATAATTAAAATAGTGCATTTAAAAAAAATAGTCCATTTTTGACTAGAGTGAAATAAGTCAGTCAGAGAAAGAAAATTACCATATAATCTCCCTGATATGAAGAATTTGGGAGGCAACGCGGGGGGGCTTGGGGAGTAGGGAAGGAATAAATGAAACAAGATGGGATCTGGAGAGAGACAAACCCTAAGAGACTCTTAATCCCACAGAACAAACTGTGAGGGTTTGTGAGAGAGTTGCCGGGGGAGGGGGGTGGGAGAGGGGGTTGAGTTATGGACGCTGGGGAGGCATGTGCTATGGTAAGTGCTGTGAAGTGTGTAAACCTGGCAATTCACAGAAGACCTGTACCCCTGGGGCTAATAATACATTATATGTTAATTAAAATTAAAATTAAAAATTGTCCATTTTTAACAACAGGAGATGATGGATTGAATTTGTATATTCTATGTAAACTTCCTAATTTTGCCACAAATTTTTTTTGACCAAGACACAAAAACTACTTTACTATACTGTTATATACAAAAAACAAATATAAACACACATATAACAACTGAACACCAAATAGATCCTAATGTCAAGATTTGTTGGAAAATATTAAAATATAATTGATGACTTAATGCCATTTAAAGACAAGACACAATGGTGATTCCTCTATTTCTGAAAGATGTAAAGCAATTAGACAAAGACCTGTCCTCTCTGTTCTCAAAGAAATCCTTGATCTGCATACTTTGCCTCTTTTCTGTTAGTCCATTCTAGTTCAAGCCTTGAATCTTCTCTCATTGGCAGAAATACCATTGCTATAGCCTTTAATGTGGTCTTATGATTTCTACTTTAATATTCCTAGAATATATTCCTCATATAGCAGAGTGTTCTTTTAAAATGTGACTCAGATGGAGCACCTGGGTGGCTTAGTGGGTTAAGCCTCTGCCTTCAGCTTGGGTCGTAATCTCAGGGCCCTGGGATCAGAGCCCCACATTGGGCTCTCTGCTCAATAGGGAGCTTGCTTCCCTCTCTTTTTCTCTGCTTGCCTCTCTGCCTACTTGTGATGTGTCTGGGAAATAAATAAATAAAGTCTTTTTTTTAATATTTTATTTATTCATTTGACAGAGAGAGAGAGATCACAAGTAGGCAGAGAGGCAGGCAGAGACTGAGAGAGGGGGAAGCAGGCTCCCTGCTGAGCAGAGAGCCAGATGTGGGGCTCGATCCCAGGACCTTGGGATCATGACCCAAGCCGAAGGCAGAGGCCTTAAACCACTGAGCCACCCAGGTGCCCCTAAATAAATAAAATCTAAAAAAAAAAAAGAAATAAAAAGTGACTCAGATATCACTACTTTCTTTAAAGTGTGCCTAATGCTTATAAAACAAAACATCAGCCTATAAAACATAATTTTTCTTATAATTATTCCACTGGGTTCATCTAGCACCATTTTCTATATTCCCCATTACTTATGTATTTTCTATTCTTAAAACAGATCTATACAGTTCCCACCTAAGGTTCTTTGTAACTATTCTTCTTTGAGCCTACAAAATTCTTCAACATGACCTTGGAATGTTGCCTCCATAGTGTACATTTCCTGGACACCTACATGCTACTTTCCCCCCCCCAAGGATTTAATGCCAAGTGCAATTGCTTGTATTTGAACTTGAGTACTTCTTGTTGATTTGACAAGGCTGCCTTATTCAACATGTATCCCCAGAACCTGGAATCTTATCTGATACATAGTACGGGCTCAATAATTTGTTGGCAAGTGAATTAATAAATTAAGATACAATGAGTCATTTTAACAATGATGAAGCAACATTATAAAAACAGAGAGGGAGAAAAATTCCTGTAAACTTTTAAGACAAGGAAGAATCTCAAATGTAGACTAGATTTTTTCAGACACATTCATCAAAAGATAAAAGAGAAGAAAGCAGAGTGGTAAGTGGCTTGGTATGTGCATGTGTGTGTGTGCATGTGTGTGTGTATGTGTGTAATGCCAGACAAGGTTGTTTCTCTTTATTTAATAGGGAGCACTTCCAAAAGAACTGAAAATAATGACATGGAAAGAATGATGACATAGGAGAGTCACTAAAAATCCAAAATATGCTAAAAACAAATACGGTGACTTCACCCAAGTTAAGACAACTGAAATCATTTAAAGCACATCTTCCTTTTATTTTTTTTTTCTTTTCCATTCAGTATCTAGTGCTTTTCCACTCAATGTCTACTGCTTTCTTACTGATTAGTTGATAGTAAAACAAACACACATGTGTGTATGCTCACACACACATATAAACATATATATTTAATTCAAGTATGTTTTGTAAAAGTTTTATGTAATAGGGGCGCCTGGGTGGCTCAGTAGGTTAAAGCCTCTGCCTTAGGCTCAGGTCATGATCCCAGGGTCCTGGGATCCAGCCCGAATCAGGCTCTGCTCCTCAGGGAGCCTGTTTCCTCCTCTCTCTCTCTGCCTCCCTCTCTGCCTACTTGTGATCTCTGTCAAATAAATAAACAAAATATTTTAAAAAGTTTTATGTAATAAATACACAAATACTTATAGAAACTTCTTATACAAAAATATTAAAGAATTTTAATTTATTTTGCATTTTCCTTAAAAAGGGATTTTGAATGAAAAACTCATCTAGGTATATTAGAAGCAACATCAGACTAAGAGTCAAGGAATTTATATTCTAGGCTTAAGAATCTGCTAGAAACATTGAGCAAGTCACTTTATTTCTCTGGGTCTCAGTTTCTTTTTATTGAAACTGAAGTGGAAGTGGAATACAGGGAGAATGCTTTCTAGCTCTGTAATAGACTGCCATTATCATTTAATGTTTGCTGAATGCAGAATGGCTTACATTATGTTCCATAAACAAACCGAAATAATGATTTACTATATTCACAGTGTACTATGAAAATATTTGTACACTTTACTATAAATGGTTACAAAGTTCTGCTTAACACATAGTTCTCTATTAACAAAGCTGCACAAACCAAAGTATTCTGAAACTCTGAAACTCAAAGAAAAAAAAAAAAAAAAAAGAAAGAAAAAGAAAAGAAAGGAAAGAAAATCCCAGTATCGTCAACTTGAAAACCTTCAAATGTCTCTTAAAGTGCATTTTTCTTGCTCAAATTCCACCATGAATTAATGGAAGAATCTGGGTATTTCATTATTAGTATTTTCAAAAATGTCTAATTGGCTTTTCATGACAGGGAGGTAGCCAAATATAAAATTCTTCTGAAAGAAAATGAGAAACAGAAATATTCATCAGATGCTCAAGGGCATATAACTAGAGCCTCAAACTGCTGAAAACACACTGGTCGGTCCTAGATACAATTCAGAGCATTGACCTCTCAAGAAGCTGAATTACAAAATAATTGTAATATAATTGCAATAAATCTGGTTTCCAGCTAGCTTCTCATCCTGTCTGACACACGCCAAAATAATTTATATCTCCCAGCCCCAGGGATACTAGTAAGAATCTTTAAAGAAGTAAATCTGGAATTGTAGTAATTTTATTGCACATATTTAAGAGGATATATTGGATATAATTGAAACAAGCTCTTTTTCAATGGGTTAAATAAGTGAGTTTAGTAAGAAGTGGTGTTTTACTCTATACAAAGGAGACCTTTAGATATATTATTTAGGAAATTTTGGTTTCTGTCAAGGATATCATTTAAGAATCCTCATAACAATTAATAAAGCTGTTGGTATGGTTTTGTTAGTAACAACACTACTGAGGACAAAAACGCTTTACCGCCCAAGGTACTGGATCCCAGTGAGTAAATATGTTTGTAGTATCTGTTTCCTGGATCATTCACAGAGCTAATTAAGGGTGAAATAGACTATGGAGGGGTCTCTCTTAGTCTTTCTCACCTATGCGGAACTGCATGAATAACTGTGTGGAATTTTAGAGCAATCATGTCAAACTCACAAACATATGGAGGTAAGAGTACCTGTTCTCACATTTTAAATTTGTTCTTGAGGAGACTTCCAGGGTGAGGATCAAGATTTTTCTTTCTAATTTTCCTGTTTTGATGACCATCACATCTAAAACCATGCAAGAATTCATTTTCACATTCATCCAACTTAAAGAAAATTTTAAACAAACTAAATATTCATAGTCGATTCAAAGTCCTCTTTTCTAAGTGAATATAAAAGAAATATTCCAATCTTTTCTGAAAAATGTTAAATTATTTCTGTTCCCTTGAATGTGCATAGATGGTATGTATAAAGTTTGATACTTCTTTGAGGACTAAGAGATGGAAATTATCTAAATAGTCTAATTAAATATAACAATCTTTTTAAAAGTGAATAGTATGGGTATAAAAGGATCTAAATATTGTTAAGCTGAATAATAAAAAAAATTAAAGAAATATGAATGTATCCAATAGTAGGGAGAAAGTTAGGGCCTTGGGGTAGAAGAGAGGTATGCCCAGTCTGAAGACAAATAAATTCAATTATTTATAGACACGATATACGTAATGTTAATGTAAAGAATTACACTGCCTGAAAACCTAGTCACAAGTTTTATCTTCTAAGCTTAAAGAAAATCACTTGTTTCTTGGTCAAAGGAGCTGGCAATAGCCAGTAAGTGATACCAACTTGCCTGAACAACAATAATAAAATGTCTCAATTAGAAGTATCCTCAGAAAACTATAAGAAAATGGGAATTATACTTTTAGCTTGTACTCTGCACTAGCCAGAGAAGAAAAGTCCAAGGTCAAGTGATCATATTCATGCTTGCTGGTCTTCTTTCCAGATCTATCCACTAAAAGAAGAAACATGTCTCAAGAAAAAGAAGCTGAAAGCTTCAGATTAAAATCTCTGACAAGAAGAACCATTGCTTTGATCTCACCTTGAAAAAACCACCTTTGAATCATGTCATGGTTTCCCTGGTATCCTTGCCTCGAACTGGATTTTGTAAATTTAGGACTACTGACATTTTCAGCTAGGTCACTTTGTTGTTATTGTTGTAAGGAGCTCTCTTGACCATTGAGATTCCCATGGCACATTCCCCACCTCCAGCCCAACTATCAAGAATGTCTCCAGAGTTGCCAATTGTCTCCTGATGGCAAAATACCCTCAACTGGGAACCACTGGTCTAAAGAAAGAAACAGTATTGTGTACACAACTGTGTATGTGTGTAGTTCCTGTGACTTCATTGGCCAATCAATATTGTTACCCTACTGATACCATTCACTACTAGGATACCAACACATACTGTCAAAGCCATATCTTAAAAAAACAAACAAGCAAGCAAATTCTCCATGATTATAGCCAACATGTAAAGCCAGATGGTTTTAGAGTGAGAACTTCTTAATAACATTTCTGTAGTTCAATTTTTTTCTGAGTTTTTTACGTAAATTCCAATTAGTTAACATACAGTGTGATATTAGTTTCAGGTATAGAATTTAGTGATTCATCTTCTATATAATACCGAGGGCTCATCAAAAATGCCCTCATTATCTTTATTTCAAATTTTAAGACATGAAATTTTGGGCACCTCTATCTAATAGGTATTTACTGGTACTACAGAATTTTTTTTTTTTTCCATAGGGCATTGATTTCCTTAAACATGAATCAGAAAATAAGTTCCTTGATATCCTGGTGGTAAAATAGAGTTGGATCTATTCCCTCCACCCCCACATACCCAGTGGCAGAACAAATTAAAAAATAAACAAATAAAAATATAATGATGGCATGCAAGCCAACAGATGCTATCTCTAGGTCTAAGTCAATAAATACTCTGTAGTTCTAATCAAGCTTACTATCTTAGAACATCCTATAAAAAGATAGCTGGGTCCCAAAAATGTGTAGCTCACATTTTCTCTGGAATTATTCTACTGCCAAATATGAATTTCTTCCCACTGTTTTAGGCTATTTTTATAGCATGTTTTTAAAAGCTTGCAAGATATTCAGAATCAAAAAGACATGAGACTCTTATCCATCAGTCACCCATCTCCATATAAGTGCATTAGACACCTCCTTTCCAATTCCCTTCTAATTTCAAAAAGTGATTTGATAGAACTGTTTATGGCTGCTGGTGTTTTCTGTTAAGACCACTGGTGATATCCAATTTCTTGACAGTAAAAAGAGTACATACAGCTATTACTTACGAAACATTTCCTCATTATGTCACTGTGAATGAGGTTTTGTTTGAAATAGTTCTGGCTTTAAGAGATAACATTTTCAAACACTTAAAAATGATTAAGAGCAGTTTGGGGGCTAAAGCACTTCTTTTGCATAACTCCTCTTCAAAAAGTTATATACCCTTTAATTTCCTCCTTCATTAGAAATCCACCTATCTTGAATCCAAAAGAAGCCTTAGGACAATTATTTCAGGAAAATGATTTACTTTTGTTTTATATTTGACAGCCATGTCCAATATTACTGTTTCTCATAGAGTCTGCTAACCATGATTACATAGCTAAAAGTACCCACTATTCATATTTAAAATGTTTTTAAGAGGGGAAATGACAATGTGGTGTTATCTTAATTTTTAAAATAAACTGACTGCCACATCTTAGAAAGATATGCCCTATTAAATAATAGGCTATTATGGTATCACATTTCTATCAATAATATGTTTATTTTCTTAATTGACTTGGCACTTTTATTACAAAATTTTCATAGTAATCTTAGTCAATTAATTATGATTCTAATTAAAATACTGATAATTGGGACGCCTGGGTGGCTCAGTTGGTTAAGCAGCTGCCTTCGGTTCAGGTCATGATCCCAGCGTCCTGGGATCGAGTCCCACATCGGGCTCCTTGCTCAGCGGGGAGCCTGCTTCTCCCTCTGCCTCTGCTTGCCTCTCTGTCTGCCTGTCTGCCTAAATAAAATCTTAAAAAAAAAAAAAAAAAAATTTTAAAAAATACTGATAATTGTTCAATGAAAAATCTGCAGTACGAATAAAATTCTTATGCTCCGGTAAGAGATTTTTTTCCAACAGAATGGCCTTCGAGAGAAAATAAATCCAGACTTTAGCCTAGCATGAGCTTTGAAAATACAACTACATTTAATAATTCTATCTTGGAATGGGAGGAAATTATTAAATGAGTTCCCCTGAAGAGATGTGGAATCATTGTATTTGCATTTTTCATTTTTTACAGTTTTGAGTTAACTGGTTGCAAATATATGCCACACTCCAATCCCTTATCCGTGCACTGCGCCCCCCACCACTGAATTCTGGCACTGCTAGGACTTATAGATTGCTTAATTATCTGTGTTGTGAGATAAATGTCTTTAGGGAACCTATGAATCTTAAAATATCAGTAAATTAGAATATTTGGTAAATATGACTCTGTGGTAATTAAGAGCCATTGCCTACATAGGAGAGAGTAGAAACAGACCTCAGAAGGATTTAGAAAGATTAAGCACACAGGCACAAAGATAAAATGGTATTAATCAGCACATGGAGAAACTACAATGAGGTGAGCTGGGGCTGGTGTGAGGGAGCAACAAAAGAACTGGGATAATGTAGTAAAGCCACAAGATTTTATCTATTTCTGTTTATTTTTTGATGTATCATAGAGACTAAGAAAGTAAGGACCAAATGTTGAAAAAAAATACATAATCTGTGACCCCACAGTGAAAACCTCATTCACCTGTATAAAAGGAATGATCAGTAAGGAATAATCACATAACTGAATATTCATATACAGAGTTTCTACACCTAACTTAAATGCTTGGCCATTGAAGGACTATATTCCACCTCAAAAATGATACTTTATGATTTAAAAAAAAATGTATTTAGTTTATTCCCCCAAACTATTTTTAGTTTGAAAATCAATCATACTGACTTTAATCAGTAAATCTTTAGCATATATTCTCCTCATTATCAATTCCTGCTCTCTGCCTTCTGTCCTTCCACTGAGGGCTTTTTTTCCCCATTGATTTCAACATACTGTGATGATTCCTTAGCTTTTTCTCTAGTACTCCTGAGGACCATCCAATTAAGAAATAACAGACCCTGCTCTACACTATTTATTAAACTTTTTCATTAGAGTTAGTATTATCTGCCCCAAGGAAATCCATATTTTTAGAAAGTGAGCAATATGGCTTCTCTACTCTCAGCATTCCACGAGGGCTATAAAGGGCTGCATTCAGGGTAGCTGTTTCTCTAATATCTGTGAATTAACCAATTAGTTTAAAAGCAAAAATGTCCTCATCTTGTTAGTTGTTGCTTTAATTACTAAAGTACATTCACTGTTTGGTTTAATTTAGCCTAACAGATGCATAACTATATAAGCACTTCCTGATTTCAATTACTATGTTTTCTTAATATGTAAAAACACTAAACAACAGAAGTTTCCAGTCCATCTCTTTCACCTGGCCATCCTATAAAAAACATGAAGTCTGCATGACTATTCCAAATGTACAAGTAGAGATAAGTTAAAAAAAAAAAAAGGAGCTGAAAATTTGCTCACTGATTTAATCTGCATGGAAAATCCTCTGAGGCCTTGGAGAATGTTTTCTCTGTATCCTATGAAGTCATTCAATAGGAAATGTATTGAATCTTTGCTTATATAAAACCATCAGCGAATAACTGCACACTATTTTTCAGTGATGTTTGATAGCTAAATTTTGAATATCTGCAAAAGTTAATTCATTAACACTCACTCTATAGGCGATCATAGGTAAATTCAACTTTAAGAAGACTGAACTTAACAAGAAAGACAAAATTCATGTTCTTTTGTAAGAGCAAAATAAATACCTTCTGTTACTTAACACTGTCTGGTTAACCAGTGATTCTGGAGAAGTAAAATGGAAATGATAGAAGCCTAAATTACAAAACACATCAACCCAGCAAAAAGTCAGTTTTAGAAAGTCTGCCTTCTGCTTGATCCAGAAAACTACCAACAAAATTAGAAGTCAGAAAGAATGAAAAGTGAAGAGGGAGAAAAAGGTTGTGATAACTTGTGTTAGATTTGTTTTTTTAAATCTTGACTTTCGTGTGAGTGATCGTACATAGGAAATATTGGAAGAAATATTCTAAGGAAATTTTATTCTTGGAAACATTTACTCTTTGACTAAAAAGGGGAGATATGAAGATAAATGGGGAGAAATGAAGCAGATGGTCACATGGGCATTTCCTTTTAATAGATGTACTGATTCTAATGATATGCCAAGCTCTAACTTTTTACCTGAAATGTTTTGCAGGTGCTAGAACTGAAGAAGAATAAAGCTATGTGCACCTTGAGAGCATTCTAAACAATACTGAAACACATAAGGTAATTAATTTTTCATTACTTACAAAAGTTGTGTTTTCCAATAATAATGCGGTGGCATTTGTTTCTATATTCAGTTTAATGACATGTCCATTCTCGCTTTTATACACCACATCTGTATCTGCAACAAAAAAGATATTAACAATTGACAAACACATTGACTAGGTAATATAATAAGCTGTAGAGGAGAAAATGTACATAATAAGCAGACACATTAGAACAATCACTGTTACCCTTTAATAACCTGAGCAAATTTTTGTACTTGGCTCACATTAATCTTCTTTAACGATCAGGAAGCCTGGCTAAGCACATGGTCTATTGTGCGGTGAAAACAGGGTTAGTGAAAGAGGCCATACAGGTTTCTGGTTTAACAACCGAAAATTAATTAAAATATGGAAAATCTGCTGCCCATTCTGAGATGGGAAGAAGGGACAAAGAAGCACCTCCAGTTTCCAAGGCACTGTTACTGATTCATGATCCCGTTAAATTGACATCAAGGGCTGCCAGTTTACCTTGACTCTACACAATTCTAAGCTACTCCCACAGGACCATCCTCATGCAGACATTTCCCGCCTCCCGTTTTATCACCCCTCAATTCCTACCCACCCTTTCTCCTTAGGTTTGGGAATTTTGTCCATGACAGTTTATCTGGCTTATGTGACCACAGATCAAAATCTCTGACTGCTAGCATGCCACATATCATCTTTGTCAACTTTAGGAAAACAATGTCTTTGTTTTGTTTATTTTTGATGTCTTCATTTTATATAATTGCATGGTTTCTGGACAGTTGTTAATTTTATATATATTTCAGTTCCATTTAGCCACATTTGTCAGCAAATTAAATCATCTTAAGAATACCTCACAGAGGGGCGCCTGGGTGGCTCAGTGGGTTAAAGCCTCTGCCTTCGGCTCAGGTCGTGATCTCGGGGTCCTGGGATCGAGTCCCGCATCGGGCTCTCTGCTCAGCGGGGAGCCTGCTTCCTCCTTTCTCTCTCTGCCTGCCTCTCTGCCTACTTGTGATTTCTATCTGTCAAATAAACAAACAAACAAACAACAAAAAAAGAATACCTCACGGATGCCTGGGTGGCTCAGTTGGTCAAGCATCTGACTTTGGCTCGGGTCATGATCTCAGGGTCCCAGGATCCAGCCCTGAATAAGGTTCCCTGTTCAACGGGGAGCCTGCTTCTCTCTCTCCCTGTGCCCCTCCCCCATTCATGCTCACTCTCTTTCTCTCAAATAAATAAATAAAATCTTTAAAAAAAAGAAGAAGAAGAAGAAGAAGAAGAAGAAGAAGAATTCCTCACACTTGAAGTATCAGCGTAAGGGAAAACTCCCAGAGAGGATACTCAGGAGTTAAATATAAATATATATTCATTTTCACATCATCTAACTTGGAGAAAATTATCAACAAGTTAAATATTCATAGTAGATTCAATGTTCTTTTTCCTAAATGAATATAAAAGAAATATCCCAATCTTCGCTGAAAAGTATGCTACCTTATTTCTACTCCCCTGAATGTGCATAGATGGTATGTGTAAAATTTGATACTTCTTTGAGGACTGAGAGTTGGAAATCATCTAAATAATCTAACTAAATATAATTATCCTTTTCAAAATGAATAATATGGGTATAAAAGGATCTAAATATTTTCAGGCTGGATAATAACAAAATGAAAGAAACATGAATATATCCAGTGATAAGGAGTAGCTACCGCTTTGGGGTAGAAGAAAGATATGCCCAGTCTGAAGACAAATAAATTCAATTATTTATTAACAACGATATAAATAATGTAATGTCAATGTAATAATGACAATGTAAAGAATTACAGTGGCTGGAACACTAGGTAGTCATCAGTTTTTATCTTCTAATTTAAAAAAAATCACTTGCTTCTTCATCAAAGGAGTTGATCAATACATATTACATAATATATATAGTATTATATTACACACATATATGTATGTATATGTATTATACATTCCACACATGTAACATACAATATATTATATATTACACATACACGTCTGTGTATATGTTTGTGTGTTAAGGGGAAGATCCCCAAATAAAAGTAGAATTAACACTTTTTTTAATGATATTATTCTTCCCAGTTCTACTCAATTCCAAGCTTTTACATGATATTGCAACTTGCTAACACTCTACCTATTCTTTCTTTAAGATTTTATTTATTTATTTGACAGAGAGCAATCACAAGGAGGCAGAGAGGCAGGCAGAGAGAGAGAGAGGGGGAAACAGGCTCCCCACTGAGCAGAGAGCCCAATGTGGGGCTCGATCCCAGGACCCTGGGATCATGACCTGAGCCGAAGGCAGAGGCTTAACCCACTGAGCCACCCAGGCACCCCCACTCTGCCTATTCGTAGAAGAAAGGTGATTTTCTTTTTGAAGATTTTTATTGATTTGACAGAGAGAGAAACAGAGAGAGATGGACCACAAGCAGGGGGAGCTGGGAGAGGGAGAAGCAGGCTTTCTGCTGAGCAGGGAGTCCAATGTGGGGCTTGATCCCAGGACTCTGGGATCCTGACCTGAGCCGAAGGCAGGGACTTAACAACTGGGCCACCCAGGTGCCCCAGAAGAAAGACAATATTAAAATGGTTTGAGTCCACTATCCACACTAAATGAAGTTATACAAGATACAATTTCTCAAAACCAAATGTCTTCACTTGCGTTATAGTGAACAAGTACTGCATGGTGGGTTATAAGGATTTTATGGAAATGTCTGACACTTCACATAAAACAAGATTTTCTGAATTGTTCTCTAGTTATTTCAATATTACAAAAAGCTATACCTAGAAATTATACAAAGAGAAGCGATCGATACTAGTGAAAATTAAATTTGTTTTTTCCTTTTTTCATTCTTGTGTTTCATTTAAGAAGACTGGGCACCCAGTATGACTCTCTTGTTAAAGTTAAGGATGGCACAGGAGGCCGGTAGTTCTTGAGCTCAATGGGGACAGTGACACATTGGGTCAGGAAAAACAAAAGGTGTTTTAAGAAAGGAGGAAAAGAGACAAGGAAAGAATTTTAAGTTACCATCTGAAGCAGACTGTATGGACAGAAAGATAGTCCTATGTGATATTTAAAATAAGGCTTTGTATCACTTTCTGAACTTTCATCAGCTATAAATAAACTGTGTTCTACTATCATTAATTTTACCTGTTGTCTATTTTAGTGATGTAGAACCTGTTGTCTATTCTAGTGATATAGAACAGCTCTACATAAATAAATATTTACTTTAATTTATATCCCTTTCCTTTCCTCCCTTTCTTTTCTATCCTGCATTTATGATCATAGCTCAACAGCAACACTGGTCACCTGTATTATTCATTTGGTTTTGCCAGCTAATTCTGGTCTTCTGCCTTCCTGCTCTCAATTAATGCTCCTTGAACAGAGAGTCCAACTTCAATCAACACTTCTGTTATTTTTCTTGATATTCTCAATTCTGAACCACTTCATGATATTGATGGAAACTGCTATCATTGATTAGCAAGAAGAGCCAAAGGGCATGTCTTAACAAATCAACCTTATAATATTTTCACTATAAATTAAGATATAAAGGGCTTTCCCCCTTCTACTACACAGTGAAAATAAATAAAGCTAAAAGCCATCAATGAGTGTTTCTTTGCCTAGGGGACAAGCACGCTGCAAAATTCTAAACAGGGATGGGGCACCTGGCTGGCTCAGTGGGTTAAAGCCTCTGCCTTCTGCTCAGGTCATGATCTCAGGGTCCTGAGATTGAGCCCCGCATCAGGCTCTCTGCTTGGCAGGGAGCCTTCTTCCCTCTGCCCCCTGCCTGCCTCTCTGCATACTTGTGATCCCCGTCATCTGTCAAATAAATAAATAAACTCTAAAAAAAAAAATTCTAAACAGAGTTGAAGTCTGTGAGCTTAGGGAAGATGATCTCAGAGAGCAATTGTAGTATGAATGATGGTTCATCTCCAATGGAAGGGATGGTAACATTTGGCTCCTCAGTCTCATAGCAAGAGAAAATCCTAAATCATTGAGGATTATATCAGGTGTAGAAAAAGGAAAACTAATTTTTGTTCCCCTTAGAACCAAAGTAGAAGGAAGTGAAGCTTGTTTGAGAAGATAAAAACTAAATTTAATATTTTAAAAGTACATTGTGCTGAATAATTATTTAGACTTGGAAAAATCTATACAGATTTGATACTTATAAATACCTTTAGATCTGCACACTTGCAAATTTTCCTATTAGACTATGTTGAATTAGGAGAAACTTTTTTCAAATCAAGTGTAACTCCCTAGTTTAAAATTTAATACAGATTTCTGCTTGAATTATTTTAAAAGCATCTAATATCTGCCTTTATTAATTCTGTTTAATTTTTTTTCCTGGTCTTTAAAATGTGGTCTTCTGGGTCTCATGTTTATCTTACTTTACTGTTTGATTTATACTCACTAGTGGGATCTCCCATTTTGATACTCCTGTTACTACATTAATAAATTGCTTTCTGGAACTACACTTCAAAATTGTCATGTCATATTTTGCTTCATATTAGGTAATGAAATATGAGTGAACAACAGCAATGAGTAAAGTGCATTAACACAGGAAGATTAAGGTAAGTGTTGATTGAAATATTCTTAAAACACAGTATTATGCATGTCTACACAGTGCTTTGATTAAATAATCTTTCTTCCTTTTCAGCTCATTGGAACTTGAGTCAATTATCCCAAACACATATTTGATTCAGTCAGTTTTTTAAATGAAAAGATGTGACAAGAATCACCACCTAGCCTCTCAACCCTGAGCTCCGAGAATATATTTTTAGTGTCTGTGTCCCTAGATGATTATTATTACTGTCATTTCTGTCTATCCCCCTTTTCCTTAATGTGTCTGAAAAAAGGAAAAACACAGAAGTATGTTTTAGGTTAAGATCATTCAGGTAAATGCAACCCTTTATTTTCTACCTCTTCCATACAAAGCAGGTAGTAAAGAACTTCACAGAACAGTTCAGTTTTTGCTAATGAAATTGAGAACTAAGGCCTCTATACCCACCCCAAATGTCAGGACCAAGAACATAGATGATTTTGAGTTACTACATGTTCTTGCCCACGAAAATAAGTCTAAAAGTATCCAAACAATTTTTTTTTCAGGAACTAAATGAAAACTAATTTGTCTGAATAAGAAGCTCTTGAAATGGAGCAAATTTCTTAATTATCAAACACCTGTTTACTTAATACTAACTTCAAGATGCTTGTGTCTCTGTCCACCAATCCTAAACTACTACATCATGAAATATGCCCAACTCTAAGCTGGCTCTCACATTAAAAGACCTGTCTTAACCACTCAGGCCCAGATTCCCTAGCCCTACACTTATGTCCTGGTGTCCAACCAACCAGAGCCAAAAGGTAATAAACTCAACTCTGGCTAATAGGTTATACTTAAGGTTAATTAACAGCGGGCAAAATTCACCTTCCATGCACATCAGTGTAATTGATGAAGTTTTAGAAAGTAAGTGAGGTTCGGTGGGGTGAGGTCCAGAGCTGACGATCAAGAAAGAATTCTTGAGACATCTTTGGTGCAAAATGGTGGTTTCTTAAATGACAGGGACAGGACCCTTGGGCAGGAAGAGCTGCTGCCCCAGGGTTGTAAGGGATGGCAGGTGTGTACCACGGAGTTGAGGGGAGATAAGGAAAAGGGAGGTTTCAATAGAACTTTCATATGCTAAAGAGACCTACAAAGATAACCAGATACCAGGGGCCTCCCCAAGGCCAAGGTCTTTTTGCCTTCTAGCAAGGTATTAACATTAAGATGGGTGGGAGATTCCTAAAGAATGTCACAGATGTCCCACCCAGGAGTTGGGGTCTGGCAAGGTTGGAGAGTGTCAGCTTTTGCTTTGTCCTCAGCCAGCCTTCTGTTCCCTCATCATAATGGTATTTTGTTTTTCTGCTGATATTATGATTGATAATCTAAGTATGCATTTAATTTTGACATGATAATTTGGTTTGAATACTTCCAAAACAAAACCTATCATCTATCTATAAAGAGAGCTTTCAAGGATGGAAAAAAAGCATGGCAAATCAATTATTTGGAAGATGTTAATTCAACTACGGCCTTTACTTAAAAAAAAAAATCTGTTTTTGATATCTAAAATAAAAACTCCATAGCATCCAATATATTTTTAACTCCCAGACAATAAACTGAAAAAAAAAAGTAAAAACAATTAAATAAAATAACAAAGTGATTATTATCACAGGAAAAAAAAAACTTAAATGCTTTTTGAAAGAATTCATTAAATACCAAGTTAATATTTAATCACTAGTGAAATATAAGAAGGGTAAGACTGGAATAGTGAACTAATCATCTTTGAAAAACGGCAGGCCCCTCCTTCGTCTCTGCTGAAACACTGCTCACAACTATACAAAACTAACCTCACTTTTTAAAGAGCCCCAAGCTCTGTGTATTTACCTGTGAAAAGCAAGGACATCAGAAATGGCATTACTGTCCTTTCTACCTCAAAATCTCACCCTATACTTCTTTTTTCTCCAGACTTCTAGCATGAGGCAATCCTTCTCCTTTACAAAGCAAAAAGCTGTTTTGTAGCCAAATTGCTATGCTCTGAACTCTTAAATTTCATTTCTGGTTTGATTTCCGGTACTTCTTGCCAGTTACTTGTACTTTTCAGAGTCTATATATTTATTTTCTGTATTAATAATAATAATATAATGAGATGCTGATGCTGGTAATCACCTCCATTCGGCTCTTTTGCTCTCCCCCAGGTTTTTTGTTTCCTTTTGGAGGAAGCCTCAATAAACCTTCTACCCAAGGTTTCCATTCCGTGTGTCTTAAAGCTCTTCGCTTTGTCTCCCTGCAGTGAGCTGCTGTCCTGACTGCTAAACCTGCAAACTTCCAACCTTTACCACTGACCTCCAGTACCCAAGTCCAATGTGCTCTTCCCCCAAGCTCACGCCCTGCCTGGCTTGATTATGCGTTGTGTGATAACGATGATGAACAAGGATTCCAAAATCCTTTCTTGACTCTGAACCATCAGCATCGCTTTGTTCTGGAATTACTTCCTCAAGAATGTCTGTACATCCTTATCTGTTCCTTGCGCACCAGAAACATCGTTCCAAGCTCAACTGTGAGCTTTATTTACTTACTTTTTAATTGGTATTGTCTGAGTGATCCTTTCTGCTCAGACCTTCCTATATTGATTCTTAAAACTTTCAACTCAGGTTCTGATCCCACCAGATGCTAGTTTTGTATTTTCAGTTCTATGCTAGATCATACAGATGTCTTGCAGGTATGTAAAAGTCAGGAGGCTAAAACTATACTCCTTATATTCACGGCTATACCCTCCCTAAAAGTCCATAATATATTATCTCTTCACCTCCTATGTTAATATTGTTCTTTACATTTCACTTGGAAGACTGTTGTAGTTCTCTACATGCTCTGTAAGCCTCCAGTTTATTCAATCACACTGCCTAACACATTCTAAACAACAAAGTGTTGTTTTCATATACACCAGAAAGATTCACGGCTTGCCACTAATAAAGTATAAAATGAAAGACTGGCACTCAGGTTACTCCCTACCTGGTTTCAACATATATTTCCATAGTCATTATCACCTGACGCCCTATAAAATGGTCCAGATCACCTATTACTTACAATGGCTCACATTTATAATCACCTGCACTCTATTTTGCTTATGATACCCACTACAGTTCCTGCCCCGATTCTATGTCTTTTTCTAAGCACCGTTATGTTCCCAGCACTTCTAAGGTCCTCAATCTCTTTTCTGAACTTGTATTTTACTCATTTAATATTTAATTATACACTTCATTAAAAAATTACTATCTATTTTTATTTAGTTCTGATATGTTGTGTTGGGTCTTCAATTACTTTATAAACCCGAGGAAAGGGCTATTTCATGTTGAGAACTGGAACTATTCACACCCACACATCTTACTATCTATTTTAACATGAGTTTACCATTCAACTGTCTGCACTAATATGACTCTAATACTTCAGGAAATTCTTGCCAGGAAGATGAGGTTGCAAATAACTTCATCTCCCCGACTCCCCTACAGAACTTTCTGATCACCCACTTACTTGAAAAATAGATTATTCAACTAGTGCCCACTAAAGTAAATATCTTTCTCACAATACATACCTCCACCAAATGAATGTTACTATCTCCCAAACCCTCAGCTTCTTGAATTCATCGGTCCTAAACTCATAACACAAACTCACCCAGTTCCAATCGACACTGCTAATGAGAGACCTGTCAAACTAGAGCCCCAAAACATCATACACACACTCCTTGGTTCCTTCCTTTCCATATGCTGCTTGCTCTCTGTCAAGACCTTGATCTTCTAGACCAATGTGAGCAATAGCCCCAGTTGTTACTTTGATGTTTTTCTTGGGAGGGTTGGTGGGTGGAACCAGCATTCAGCTGTTTGAAACTTCTATATTCTATAATATGTATATGTATAAACTGTATAGTATATATCCCATTGAAGGATCCCAAGAAATATTTTTTTTCTCTGCCACAAGACTAAATCTTTTCACTTTCATATTCCTTTTTTTTTTCATTGTTACAACTTTATTTAGAAATATATCTAGTACTACTGACAAAGACTCCCTCCTTGACCAAAATTCAGTCAGACTCCTCAGAATGCTCTTCTTGACTAGTCCTTGAGTTTGGCCTGCCCTTAGCATGAATCTGCTAAGTTAGGTTGGTTAGAATACCCCCACCATTGATGTCTGATCAAATTCCTCACCCCCCAGCTGTGACATCTAAGTACTTGGCCTTGCATTTAATGAGAATCCTGTCAGGCCAGTTTAGAAAGAATCCCCTACCCTCATTATGTTCATTATGTCCTCTCAGTAATTTTCCCCTCCTGCCATCTCTGCTCTTTGGTGATAAATCTCCAGTTTCTTTGCTGTATTTAGAGTTCAATTCAGTCTCTCCCCCACTGCCATAGTCTCAACTCTATTATAATAGTCATAAATAAAGCCCTCCTTACTATTTTAACAAGTATCAGAATAATTTTTCTTTTAACACTACCTTGGAAATCTAAATTTAGGTAACCTACTTTAATAATATTCTGGTATTAAATTTAAGTTATATATTATGCATTGTAAATTAATATAAATTATTAATATTAAAGTAGCATTAATAATTTAATTTATAATGTAAATCAAATTTTATATAATAATATATACATATCAATAAACTATGTATATTCAGTTGATCAGTGAACAAGGGTTTGAACTGCGCAGGTCCACTTATTTCCAGATGTGTTTCAATAAATACGGTACATAAACATTTCCTCTTACGATGTTCTTAAAAACATTTTGTTTTCTTTAGCTTACTTTATTGTAAGAATACAGTATATAATGCATATAAAATACAAAATAAGTGTTAATTAACTATTTATGTTATTATTATGTCTTTCAGTCAATTCTAGGCTACTAGGACTTAAGTTTTTAGGGAATCAAATGTTATATGCACATTTTTGACTATGGAGGGTCAGCACCTCTAACCCATAGGTTGTTTAAGGAGATAGACACACACATACACAAACACATACACATACACACACACACACACACACAGAATTAGCATGATAGAGCAGTGGTCCACAAACTCTTGCTGTGGTTGTGGGTCAAACCCGGGCCCTCCAAATTTGGCTCACAACCACATTTAGGTATTTATCAATCTTTGTCTATGGATGCCTTCATACTGTAATTGTAGATGGGAAAAGCTGCAACAGACCCAATGGTTCGCAAAGCCTGAAATATTTACTCTCTGGTCTCTTAAAGACAAAATTTGCTGACCTCTAGACTATTAATTGTTTGCCTTATTCATAGGACATTCTTTTTACTTCTTGTATTTATAAAAGTTAATTTAGATACTGATCATTGCAATGTCACTAGAAGAATGTCCTTTGGATCCCCCAAATATCTATATAATCTAAAGAGTTTTGTTTTGTTTCATTTTATTTTGTTTTCCAACCTGGCATTAGACATATACTCGCCTTAAAATGGTTCGAATTCTTTGTCAATAGGATTAAATTAGGTGTACAAAATAAGTGTATTTTCCTAAAAAGTAACCAGAGTAAAGGCCATCTTCATTTAAAAGTCTTCATAATTGTAAGCAATCATCATTAATTCATATGGAAGTGTCAATCCTATGAAAGGCACTTCCTGTAATAAAGAGCCCTTTCCAGACTCAATAATGGAGCAGTTGATGGCCACTCAGCTAAATGATGTCTTTCTGATTTGTAACTAAAATGTGAATAGCAGTAATTTTCTGATGATCATTTCATTCTTTAGATTATTTGCAAAAAAAAAAAAAAAAAAAATTCACACAAGAGGAAAATAGAACACCTCTCTCTAGAATTTCAAATATTTCTTGTCACCAGAAGGTTTGTTTGCATAACAGTAGCATAAGTACCAAATTATAATTGGTTCTTAACCTTTTTCAGTTAAAACCTATAGGAGTCTATCAAAAGCTTTCTTAACTTCAGACTCCTATATTCAATGATCTGCTTGAGTGGTCCAGTCTATTGAAGCCAGAAGGCAAAAGGAAGACATAGGCAGATTCAAACCTTCTCTTCACTGAGTATCTTGTGTAAAATGAACATAAAAGTTGATGTGCTCCATGATAGTAAAGGTCTAAAATTCTACCACAGTTGATGTGGGAAACAAAGGCAGAAGAGAAATTACTAAACTTTCATACTACCTACAGCCCACTGACAAGTCCTTGAAATGGGCAGAGTGACATTCCTCTAGGCACCCAGCTGCCTTGATGTTAATATCTGGCTAAGGTCAAAAGGCAATCTTAGCCCAACCCCAGGATCCTGTAAGGCTACTTTCATATATAAAAATTCCTTTAGAAACTTCCTTTATCTGTAACCCTCCAAGATACATGTTGGGAATTATCCTCCAAGTGTATGGCCCCTGATATACATCTGAAGGGTCTCATGACTCAGGTTTTATTAGAGGGTAACATAATATATTTTCCCACCAATAGCTAGCCCCTTCAATGTCCTGGAAACCTTGTTTCCAAAATTTCTTAGAGATTTATGCTACCCTTAACTCCCTCCCAACTTGAAAGTATGTAATGACCCAGATGCAGCTCTTTCTGCCCACAGGTCCTTCCCCCGCGCTTTAATAACACCACCTTTTTGCACCAAAAATGTCTCAAGAATTCTTTCTTGGCCATCAGCTTGAACCCTAATGTCTATCCTACAACACAGTGACACTTGAAGAAAACAGAGCTTATTTTAAAGTAATCTCTAAACTGCAAAATACAGAGAAAAAAACATGAGTCTGAACAAATACATAAAGCAATTCTCTATCCTTAATTTTGTTTTTGTTTGAGTTGGCCACTGTATGCCAACAATTTTTCTCATTCTGAAGATTAAAATGGGGTGATTTCAGCCTCCAACTGTACCTTTGGAGGACGGGCAGGTAGCTAATCCCATAGAAAGTAAGTTTTCTTTTTTCAGGGTTTACTCCTGTAAGACATGCCTCTGTATATGAAAATACCCTCTGGCCTCCAGCACTGGTGTCTTGGTGATTTGTCTGTTTCCCTGAGGAATAAACTTTCTTTGTCTTTGATGTAAGGGCCTCAAGTTTTACCCACACATTCATTTGCAAGTAGGGCAAAACCTCAGATGCTTGTTCTCACTCAAAAGCTCTCCTCCCTCAATTCTAAACATCCCCCCATTTTCTCTCAAGGTTTTAATTTTAATTGCTACATCTAATAAAATAGCTTCAAATGGCATAGTGAAATTTTATTAATGGAGTCATAAATCAAATAATCTTCCATCAAACTTGTAAATTAAAAACTCAAAATTAACTTTAATTCTACACATCCAATCTGTGCTTTTTTTTTTTTAAGATTTTATTTATTTATTTGATAGAGAGAGATCACAAGTAGGCAGAAAGGCAGGCAGAGAGAGAGGAGGAAGCAGGCTCCCCGCTGAGCAGAGAGCCGGATGCGGGATTCAATCCCAGGACCCTGAGATCATGACCTGAGCTGAAGGCAGAGGCTTTAACCCACTGAGCCACCCAGGCACCTCCAATCTATGCTTTCATACTGTGACAGTGACTGCCATTTAATGCTCTAAATTACACTAGGTATATACGTATCTGTGCGGCCTTCACCACATAGCACTTAGCTATTTTGATATCTTCTTTGGATGCTTCCTAGCCAGTCCACGCACTTAAGTCCATTTCCGTTAACTACTGACATTTTCCCAATGACAAACATGTTTACTCTCTAATATCTTTGATAAGGTTATGACCTGCTTCTCAAGACGTAATGCTCTGCCATAGTTCGTTCAGTTGAATGGACATATGAATTCATTATTTTTGCCTATTCAATGCCAGCTCATCTTGGACAGCTTTTGTTACCCCATGGAAATGTTTTTCTAGTCATGTTTAATATCAGCGCATTCAAGATGACAAAATAAAAAGACATATGGTGATTTCACTTATATGGGGAACCTAGAAAATGAAACAAATGAATAAACAAACAAACAAAAAGCAGAATTTGACCTATAAATACACAGAACCAACCAGTGGTTGCCAGTGGGGAGAGTGCTGGGGGATGGGCAAAACAGGTTAAGGGAGGGGGAGGTACAGGTTTCTAGTTATGAAATGGATAAGTCACAGGAATAAAAGTACAGCAGAAGCCACACAGTCAATGATATTGGAATAGTGTTGGATGGTGGCAAGTGGTAGCTATCCATGTGGTGAGCAGAGCATAAGGTGTAGAGAAGTTGAATCACTATGTTATACACCTTAAACTAATGTAACATTGTAAGTCAACTCTACTCAAATTAAAAAAAAAAAAATGGAAAGAAAAAGACATGAGGTCAAAGACAGTAACTTTCCACACCTTTCTGATTGTGCAGTAATATATATGCATCATTGAAAATTTGTAGAATGCAAACATATCAAGGAAAAATAACTGTGAAAATGTTAAAGTATTTCTTTTAAAACACACAGTTGAGATCTCAATGTGTATCACAGTTTGCATCCTTTTCCTTTTAAAATTGAAAATTAGGCATTATACCCCACTATTAAAAACTCCCCATTAGCTACTTCAAATGCCTAACACTTTTCAGCCCAAATGATACTTTAGAAAGAAAAATAAATTGAAACATGATAATTGGTAATAAAGAAGAGGCAAAGTGGCAATATTTAGAATGTAGAAAAAAGGAAATGTAGATAAGATAGCCCTGAACAGAGTTTCACAAAGGAGCTCTGAGGAATTTTTTTGTCTGGCAAACTAATTCACACATCTGAACAACAGATGCTATGACTCTTCAAATCCATAATGGCATGCCTTTATCAATTTCTGCATTTTTCAATTAAATCTCTAGAGACTAAAATTGATCACTGCTCCAAGAAGAATATAATTGAAACATAAGGTAAGACTTCATTAAATAGAAAATTGACTCAATTGAAAAAGACAGAAGTATTGCATTGATTTAAACAAAAACAACACTGAAAGAAGTGACAAAAGGAATAATTAAAAATTCACATACTGAAAGACAATCAGAATCCAGGACTGAATAACAGAAATGTTAAATATATTAAAATGCATTTGATAATTAGCAACATCAAAAAAACTATAATAAGTCCTGTGGCTAAATTTACTGGAAATGAGGCAGTAACTTTGGGCAGCAGGTTTCTGTTTTGGAGTTTGGATGAAATCACTTCTCAAGCATTTTTAGGCTTTTTTTTTTTTTTTTCATGTAACAGTGTTGAAATTCATGAGGAAAAACTCAGATGATTAAAGAAAGATGCTCATTAAGTCCATGTTGCAAAATGGTCTTAATCAGGTTTTGTCATACACCAAGGATGTAACTTATCCAACTCTAAACAGCTATTACACAAATTGATGTTCTTAGGAGAAAACTGATCAGATAAGAATTAGGTGGATAAGTCACTGCTATTATTTTCTATTTCAGGTTAGGAGGTGGGAGACAAGTAAAGGGCTATTTTTGTTTCTAGTATCAAAGCCTCAACCTAAATGGACATTTAAAACAAAACAAAACAAAACAAAAGACTGCATTGTCTATCTGGCTTAAAGTATGACTTGTTGCAGGAGCTCAAATGATGCCATCAAGGGCATGGACACTATCTTACCGGAATTTTTTCTGATGGCTCATGCAGATAGGCTTTCTCTTCACAATCAAGAGATGGTTATACAACCCGGAAAGCTTACAGCCTCTTACTTTCAAGCCCAACTGGAAAAATCAAGTGTTCTTTTTTCCCAGGATTCTCAATTAGAGATTCCTTGCTCTCACTGGTCTTGATTGGGCCAGGTAGACATTCTTGCCTGGGTGTTAAGAATTTGCAGGGGTGCCTGGGTGGCTCAGTGGGTTAAGGCCTCTGCCTTCGGCTCAGGTCATGATCCTGGGGTTCGGCTCAGGTCATGATCCTGGGGTCCTGGGATCGGGCCCTGCATCGGGCTCTCTGCTCAGCAGGGAGCCGGCTTCCTCCTCTCTCTCTGTCTGCTTCTCTGCCTACTTGTGATCTCTATCTGTCAAAGAAAGAAAGAAAGAAAGAAAGAGGAAGGAAGGAAGGAAGGAAGGAAGAATTTGCAATGTAGCAACAAGGCACAGGACTAAATCCCATGTCCACTCACGCCAAGGTTTGAGTGTTGATTTTTAAGAAAAAAAAAAAAAAAATTGTGGATGTCAGAAAAGAGTCAAGTTTGGCAAAGTGATATAAACAACAGATCTATTACATGGTGTATATGTATTGTTATTGACTGATTTCATACATGACGGATGTTGTTTAGAACAGAAACAATGCTTCTCCAAACCTACCATAAATTGCTATTTTATTATATAGGAAAGTGAAGCAGAATTGATTGTGAGAGTGAGTGAGATAAGGTCAGGGGAGGTTTCTGGCAGCAGCAGAATGGGTCCATAATATTAAATACATCGTAATAATTGTTAAAATTCTGAGAAAAAATTCAAGTTTGCTTGGGGTCCCGCCATATTCCCAAATCATTCTCCTGGAGGAAAAATGATTTTGCCTGAAATCACAGGACTTTTGTGGCTCATTGGGGAAGCTTGCCAGGAGGAATGTGTGCTTTTGCCAGGATGTGTAGTCAGAGATTTTGTTCTACTGAGAAGGGGGGAATCATGCTGGCAGCAGATCAGTCTGAGACTGCTGAGGGGATATAGAGATGCACATCCTGGAAGAATTACAAATTTCCTTCAAAGTTTCAAGTCTCCTGTTGAGTTGTTAAGAGTTATTAGATTTGCCAAGGAACAGACTGAATTTACAAATGAATCTTGCCAATAAGGATAAACTCTAAACATACAATTTAAAATGAATCACTTAGTGTTATAACACCAACACAGTATGTATTTTATTGCTGTGTTTATTTCCCTCAAACTACCCACACCAAACCCACTTATGATTATTATGAACCAAATCTCCCTTACTAAACATCAGAGAAGTTCAAAGTCCATCCCTCCACCATGAATCTTTTCCAATGTGTTTTATATACATATATATGTCTATAAACCTGTGTATATATGTATGTATGTATGTATGTATGTATGTATGTATGTATGACTACCACTCCTGGATTGAGATTCCAACTCCAATCTAATTTCTGTTAACACTGGCTATCACTTAACTACTGGCATCCTGCTTCCTTTAGCCAGCCCTCTAATTTGTATATTCTTTCCTCTTTTCACTTAGCTTTAAGTTTCAAGAACCTTCTTTATGAAGGTAAGAGAGACACTACTAAGTCATAACTAAGTCATGGGTAAGCAATACTTGATAGTGGTAAGTGTCTCCCTCCTGTTTCCAAGATGGGCTCAGTTGACCCACAGCAGTTTGCTGAGGGAGGCAAAGGGTAACGGCTCTCCATCTGTTTCTTGGGATGAGCATAACGAGAATAGAATTACTAAGAAAAGTGAAGTATGCAGGTGCTTTGAGACTTCTGGACAAGTAGTCTCAACACTTTACCTTCTAACTCTGACGCACTGGATGGTTCCCATTCCTCATCTTAAGAAAATTGCTCTGGGTTTTCTTAAATTTTCCATTCTTGCTGTCCCCCCCCCAACTTTGATTTTTTAATACTCAGCATCATATTTAATTCAAGCCACCTGTTTGCACAGATGGCAGCTTGCTCACTTTTACGCAAGAGCTAAAGATCTAGGCCCGACAAAACATGAGTTAAACTGCCACTTTGCTTTGTTTCTCCAAGTTTAAAGAGAGTTAAAGAATCAGAGAGAACAGATGTCTCTCCTCACATGTTCTATTTCACCTTTTTTTGTCTCCCATGATCTTTTAGAAAACATGATAAGAGATTCTTTGCATGGAACAGTATGTTTCTGCTTCAAAAAAATGAACCCTCCTGTCCCTCTTCCTAATATGACACTTACCGTCACATCATTAAGCAGATAAGAGCCACAGTCTGCAGATCCTGCCTCACTTCGCCAGCATTTTACCTTCATAACATTGCTCTGGGGCACAGCTGGAAGCATACATAGGATCAACTAGCAGATAACTGTGTTCACAGATGCAGATATGATACAGAAAATAAGCACTACTTTTTACCCTTATCAAAGTGTTCTGATACAACAAGTAACAAGATAATACACACAATTGTTCAATCTGTGGTTAGACTAGTCACTCAATTATTTATTTGTTAAGTGTTTACTATGTTCCTAAGAAATATGAGAAGGGGAAAATAAGCCCTTAAAATCTTAGTTATGTGGTACATTAAAAAAAAGTTCTATTTATTATAGTCTACAAGGGTGAAGGCATTTCATTATTAGGCAATTATACTTATCTCACGTAATTCTTAAAATAATGGTCCTTTTTACAGAAGAGAAAATAAAATTGAGCCTCAGGAACTTCATTAACTGAACTAACACTACACAATTAAGAGAATGGTGCAACCAGAATTGTGAGAGGAGATGGATTTAAGTACAATTTGATGAGGAGAGTTACAACAGCTGCTTCAGGGGATGCTACTTCCTGGTCTTTACCCACTTCCAGCACCACACCACACCCCCTGCCCAGTCTGGGCTGGTGTCCTGACCTGCAGCAAACAGAGGTGGTCAATGAAGGGGCAGCTCCTAAAAGTCCTGGGGGAATGGGGTAACTAGGTGATGGACATTAAGGAGGGCATATGATGTAATGAGCACTTGGCATTGTATAAGATAATCACTGACTTCTACCTCCGGAACGGATAATACATTATATGTTAATTGAATTTAAATAAAAAATTTAAAAAATGTTAAAAATCACCACTCTACTTCCTGTTTCTACAATTCCAGTTATTTCTATGTACCTCATAAGGGGATGGTTCAGTATTTGTCTTTTTGTGATCAGCTGATGTTATTTAGCATGTCTTCAAGATTCACTCAAGTTGTAGCACATTTCAGAATTTCTTTCCTTCTTAAGAATGAATAATACGTCATTGTATGGGGGTGCTTGGGTGGCTCAGTGGGTTAAAGCCTCTGTCTTCAGCTCAGGTCATGATCCCAGAGTCCTGGGACTGAGCCCTGCGGCAGGCTCTCTGCTCAGCAGGGAGCCTGCTTCCCCCTCTCTCTCTCTGCCTGCCTCTCTGCCTATTTGTGATCTGTCAAATAAATAAATAAAATCTTTAAAAAAAAATACAGTATTATATGTATATGCCACTTCTTGCTATATATTCATCTATCAATGGAAACTTGAATTGTTTCCCTGTTTTAGCTATTGTGAATAATGCTGCTATAAACATGGATGAACAAATATCTCTTTAAGACACTGATTTCAGTTTTGGGGGGATATACCCAAAAGTGGAATTTCTGGATCACATGGTAATTTTGTTTAATGTTTTGAAGATACCCCACACTGTTTTCCAGTATACCATTTCACATGCCCACTAGTAATGCACAGAGGTTCTAATTTCTCCACATCCTTGTCAACATTTATTATTTTCTGTTTCACTTTCTTATTTGTTTTAATAGTCATCATTCTGTGTTTATGGTTTTGATTTGCATATTTCTGAGGTTAATGATGTATATATTTTCATGTGTTCACTGTCCATTTGTATATCTCAGAAAAATGTCTATTCAAGTCTTTTGTTCATCATCTGGTTTTTGTTGTTGTTTGTGAGTTTTAGGAGTTCTCTAAGTATGCTGGTTATTGATCCCTTATCAGATATATGATTTGCAAATATTTTCTCCTACCCTGGGCTGCCTTTCTACTCTGTTGATTGTGCCTTTTGATGTGCATGAAGTCCAATTTGCTAAATTTTAATTTTGATTATCTGGGCTAGTGGTCTCATACCCAGGAAACCACTGCCAAATCCAATGTCATGAAGATTTTATACTACACCTTCTTCTAAGAGTTTTAAACTTTTAAGTTTTCAAATTAGGCCTTGGTTCCCTTTTGATTACATTTTCATATACAGTGTTAGATAAAGGTTCAACTTCAATATTCTGCATGTTGATATCCAGTTTTCTCAAAACCATTTGCAGAAAAGATTGTCATTTCTCCATTGCAGGTGCACTCTTGTTAAAAATTATCTGACCATATATGAGAGGGTTTATTTCTAGTCTAGTCCATTGGGATATATATCTGTCTTTATGCCGGTATCAGAGTGTTTTGATTACTGTAGATTTGTGTAAGTGTCAAAATCAGGAAACATGAGTCCTCCATCTTTGTTCTATCTTTTCAGGATTACATTGGTTATTTCAGAGTCCCTTGTGATTCCATATGAAATTTAGGATGGGTTTTTCTCATGTTGCAAAAAATAACTGTTGGGATTTTGATGGATTAGGTCACTTTAGGTAGTATGGACATTTTAATAGTATTAAGTTTTTCATTCTATGAATATTAGATGTCTTTTCATTTGCTGATACGGTCTTAAATTACTTTCAGAATCGGTGATAGTTCTTCATTAGATGTCTGGTAGAATTCAGCAGAAAAGTTATCAGGTCCAGGACTTTTCTCTTTTGGGAGATATTTGATTACTGGTTTAACCTCCTTACTTATAGCTCTCCTTTCCTTAGTTGTAGCTCTATTCAGATTTTCTATTTCTGCATAATTTAGCATTGGCACATCTTGTGTTACTAGGAATTTGTACATATCATTTGAAATAATTTGCTCATGTACAATTGTTCACAGTACTTTCTTAAATCCTCTATTTCTGTATAATCCATAATAATGTCCTCACTTTCATTACTGATTTTAGTAATTTGAATTCTCTTTTTTTCTTTATCTAAAGGTTTGCCAATTTTTCTGATCTTTGGTTCAAATCAAATTTTTGGTTTATTGGTTTTCTCTGTTGTTTCTATTTTCTATTTCATTTTTATCTACTTTAGTCTTTTTTAAAAAAATTTTTATTTATTTATTTGACACAGAGAGAGATCACAAGTAGGCAGAGAGGCAGGCAGAGAGAGGGGGAGGCAGAGGCTTAACCCACTGAGCCACCCAGGCGCCCCTCTACTTTAGTCTTAATGATTTCATTCTTTTTGCTAGCTTGAGGTTTAGGGGTTTTTCGTTGTTGTTGTTTTTAATGTATTTTTGTTTTTTTTTTCCTTTCTCTAGTCTCTTTTTTTATGACTTATCATCTGGTAATTTTTTTTAAACTTTATTTTTTCAGTGTTCTGAGATTCATTGATTATGCAAGAGATCTCTTTTTTTTCATGTAAACATTTTACTTATAAATTTCTCCTTTAGCTCTGCTTTCATTATGTCACATACATTTTAGAAGTATATTTTGTTCTCATTTTATTTATTTCTAAGTATCTTTTTTTACTTATTTCTAAGTTATTTTTACTTTTACTGTGATTTCAGCCTTGATCAACTAGTTAAGAATACATTTCATTTCCACAAATTTATTAATTTTCCAGTTTTTCTTCTAAATTTGGTTTCTAACTTCATCCCATTTTAATCAGAGAAGATCCTTTGTATAACTTTTAAAATCTATTGGTACTTAATATGTGGCCTATTTTATAATCTACCTTGGAAGATGTCCCATGCACACTTGGGCAGAATGTATATTCTGCTGTTGGGCACAGTGTCTCCAGATGAAAGTTAGAGATAGCTGGTTTGTTGTGTTGGTCCAGTCCACTATTTCCTTATTTACCTTCTATCTGGTTGTTAAATCAATTGCTAAGAAAGGAGTATTTAAGTCTCTATTATTATTGAGCTATTTCTGTCCTCAATTCCATTAATTTTTGCTTTACATATTTTGATAGTCCGTTATTATATGTGTAAATGTTTATAATTGTTGTACCTTCTTCATGTACTAAAACTCCTGTTATTGGGGTACCTGGGTGGCTCAGTGGGTTTAGCCTCTGCCTTCGGCTCAGGTCATGATCTCAGGGTCCTGGGATTGAGCCCTGCGTCAGGCTCTCTGCTCAGTGGGGTGCCTGCCCCCCCTGCTGCCTGTCAAATAAATAAATAAATAAAATCTTAAAAAAAAAAACCTCCTGTTACTACATAATGTTCTTTGTATCTTGCCAACTGTTTTGATTTAAAGTTTATTTTGTCTCATATTAGCACAGTTACCCATGATCTCTTTTGGTTACCATTTACATGGAATATCTTTTGTCATCCTTTCACTCTCAACCTATTTGTGTCTTTGCACTGAAGTGTTTCTCCTATTCATAGCACATAGTTAGGTCATATTTTTAATCCATTATGACAATCATCTTTTTATTGGAGAGATCAATCTATTTTTATTTAATTACTGGTAATTCTACGTTACTGCTGATAAGGAAAAACTGATTTCTGTCATTTTTAAAAATTTGTTTTCTATATGCCTTATAGGTGTTTATTCTCATTTCCTGCATTAGTCTTCTTTTATGTTTAATTGATTTTTTATAGTGAAATGTTTAAATACCTTTCTCATTTCCTTTGGGGTATATTCTGTAGCTATTTTATGGTTACCATGGGAACTACATTTAACATCCTAAAGTTTATAATGGTCTAATTTGAATTTATACTAGCTTATCCTCAATAACATACAAATCTGTGCTCCTTTACAGCTCCATTCCTACAACTTCTAGCTGTGGATGTCACAAAATTACATCTTTATCTATTCTCTGTCCAAAAACATAAACTCTGCGTCTGAAATTCTGAGAAGCTCAAATCCATATAGTCTCTGGTATCTTTTTCACTTTCCGCCTACATGGGCTGAATCCTTTAAAGCCTGATTGAAAGGCAAGATGACTCTTAGGACTTCTCACCCTTTTCTCATGTGAATTCATGGCTTTAGTTTTTAGAGCAGTCTGGTGCTAAGATTAAGACTTTTGAAAAAAGGAAAATTTCACTTAAACCTTCAGAAAAGTTTAGGTGCCCTATCACAATTTAAAGAACATATACCCTTCTTGTTATGAACATCCAGTTAAAAATAAAGCAGTTATGTGTTTATAATTGTTATTTTCCTTGTATAATGATCTACCTGAGGTCACAAGGTATAAGGAATGCTGAATAATGACAGGATTTAGCCATTCTTGGATTCAAGGACTTAATGCATCTCACAGCACCCTAAATTCCAATTATATTCCTAATAGAAACTTCAACTCTAATTCACACACACCCTGGCCCACCAGAAATCCAAAAGGCCTGGGTTCTTATTGAGCCATAGCCTATCAATAAGGTACCTTCCTTTTTTCCACAATAGTTTTATGAGGGAGTTGATGATAGGCCAACCTTTAAGCACTGCTAGATAAATGTTCTTACACACACACACAAACACCCCTGCAATTCTGTATATAAAATATCAGAGGAAAAAATCAGTTTTCACAAAAACAGTACACTAAACCAACATTAAAGTTAATTTAAAATGATTAAATCTTTACAACCTAAGTAGAGATAAAGTTAGCTGATTTCTAGAGTGTTACATAAAACTGCACTCTTTACTCTCCTACATATTCTCAATGGCAGTCAGCCAGGGAAAGCCTTTGGAAGACTAAAAACTCATGCTGGAGACACTGAAGTTTATTCTTGCCCATTCTGAAAAATTGGCTGATATTGATAATTGTTATAAAAAGTTTACCCCATGAGCCTCATAGGCTGCCAAGAATGTAATTGTGCTGAAATGGAAGACTGGTATTAAGCTTGCATCTGGTTCTGAGTCAAGGAGCCCTCACTCTTTGACTAGCATCAAGGGAAGCTTCTTTCATTTAGGGAAAACAGATGGAACAATTTGACTATAATGGAGTTCATTTTGAGGAACTGTCCCAGCTTGTCCAAACTGATGGCTCATTGGATAGGATTTCCAATAAATAATGAACACCTGCATGAGTTGTACTTACTACCCTTGGCTCAAATAAATCAAGTTTAAAAACACTTATTAGGCATCTAGTATGTTTGAGGCATGGCTTCATTCATGATTTTATCAAACATAATATTACAATCCTAATTCTGCCCCCTTTTTTAAACAATTATAACAGAATACTGTATTCTATAATAATAAAACATTGTTTCAGAACACTTTCAGATTGTGTTTTCATTTATTATATCAACATATGGTTTTGTGAAACTGCATTTGCCAACATTTTAAGAGGAATCTTATATTCTTTTTTATATTTTATTTTTTATTATGACCAGTTAGCCACTGTATAGTATATAATTAGTCCTTGATGAAATGTTCAACAATTCATTAGTTAAGTATAACCCCCAGCGTGCATCACAGCACATGCCCTCCTCAATACACTCCTGAGAACTACAACCATCTTCCTGAATGCCTTCTCAATCTTCTCCCATGATCAGCTCAAGAGTGCAAATGTATGCCATTTAGAAATTTGTTCAAGCATTTTGAATCTTGAAGTTTCAACTCAACCCTGATGAAAAATTGTATCCATAAGAGGTACTTGAGTGGCTCAGTCTTTAAACATCTGCCTTCAGGTCAGGTCATGATCCCAGGGTCCTGGGATTGAGCCCCACATCAGGCTCTCTGCTAGAGCAGAGAGCCTGCTTCTCCCTCTCCCACTCCCCCCTGTTTGTGTTCCCTCTCTAGCTGTGTCTCCCTCTGTCAAATAAATAAATCAAATCCTTAAAAAAAAAAAATGTATCCATAAATCTGTAAACGCTGAAGTGATTAAAATACTTGAGCAATAAAATTCATTAACATGAAGTTTCTACTATATATCAGGTACTAACTAGTCTATTTGCTAGGGATAAGAAAAAAATCTATGAATAACACATCCTCACACAGTAAAGAAGCTCACTCTTCAATGGGGGACACAGGCAATAAAACTATTTCAATACAAAGAGAAGTATTGTGATTAAGAGTAAAGACTTGCACTGCTGAGTAAAGGTTGCAATTAGCCCCCTATATTTTAAGACACTAGCCAAAATCAAGATATATTTTAAATGTAAAATATAGACTGGATTTTCAAAATTCAATATGAAAGAATATAAGAAATCTCATTTTAAAAATACTGATTAATATTGAATTGTTACTCAGGATATATTATATTTAACAAAATATATTAATACAATTAACTTCACCTGTTTCTTTTCATCTTTTAATGTGTCCTTTAGTAGAAAAATTTAAAAATCACAGTGCATTTGTAACTCACATTAGGTTTCTATTGGATAGCACTGGTATGAGCTCTTCTGCTAGACCTCTTATATTCAGAACCCATTCAGTCACTTGTTAGCTGTGACACTTTGGGCAAAAGTTACTTAATTTTCTTTGCCTGTTTTCTCGTGCATAAAAAGAGGTTGATGATAAGTAACTTTATCGACTGAGAAGGTTGCTGGAATGAGTCCAGATGAATTAAACCATGTAAAATCCTACTGTTACTAAATAAGCGAGCACAGAACATTCGATAGGTACATAGTAGAATACCGATCTCAGGCGAGGAGAAGTAAATTCAGGGAAGAATCCCCAAAATGAAAAAAATATATATGTATGGTTTCAATGAGCCTTAAATTAATGTGAGAGAGCTAAGTATAATAGGAAGGGAAGAATATTCTAAAAATAGGGAAAAATATGGATGAAGTCATCAAAACTGGAAAGAACCATGGCCCATTCTAGGAACTGAAAGTGGCTTTCAAGGTTTAGGATTGCAAACTTCCTCAAAGCAGTGGTGGGAAAAGAGATTAGAGAAGAGGCAAAAACCAGGTCACTACACTCCTATCCTCTTCTAAGGAACTTAGGAAATGGAGAACTCCCTCTATAAGATCAGCCACACTGTTCTAGGAGAATCAAAGGAAATATACATAGAGAAGAACTGATTAGGTATATGTGATATCATGCAGGTGATTGCTAAAATATTAATAAAAGAATTTCTGAGGAGTAAGGCATGCTTCTTCTTCTCCTCTTTGCTTCCTCTTAAGGCAGGCTGCTTCTGATGGCTAGAAAAATAATCCTTTTTCACCAACTGAGCCAAAAGTCTTAAAACTTATAGTTATTTAATATACCCACTGTAAGCTAGGTTATGAAAAAAATTTTGAATTTTGTAAGTCAGCAAACCCACCAGAAGAAATATTACTACTCAGATTCTATTCTGATTATTGATAGACACTAACACTCATAAGTTGTTTATAACTTATAAGGACAAAACAGAACTAGAGAGACCTACCTCTCAGGAGAAAGAAGTAGGATTAAAATATAAACTGAGGCCCATAAGAATTTTCAAGAGTTCATTCCAACAAACATCGATTCAAACTAGGCAATGCCAGAGAGTGGTGAGGAGCTCTCTGCAGGCAACACCAAGGGGAAAAGTTTTTATAGTGAAGACACAGAAGCAAAACGAGACGTTCGATCAGCTATAAATAAGCAGTTGCCTTATTTGAGAAAGCCTGGTTGGCTGTTTGTGATTCACTGCTCTTTGGTTTGGTTTGGTTTCTTGGCTCCTAGTGCATGGACTATGGCTTAGGTACTGGTTTGTGTACATACACCGCCAAGGCATTCGAGCCACCTCAGTCTAATGGCCCTCTTGTTTAATTTTTTTTTTTTTAAAGATTTTATTTATTTATTTGTCAGAGAGCACATAGGAGCGAGCACAGGCAGACAGAGTGGCAGGCACAGGCAGAGGGAGAAGCAGACTCACTGCTGAGCAAGGAGCCTGTTGTGGGACTCGATCCCAGGACACTGGGATCATGACCTGAGCCGAAGGCAGCTGCTTAACCAACTGAGCCACCCAGGCGTCCCTTGTTTAATTATTTTAACAGTAGTTGCAGCAGTTAGTCATGAGGACAACAAAATGAGAAAGACATGTGGCAGATTAAATTCTTTTGGAAGACATGTGGCAGATTAAATTTTGAATATGTTAAATAAAGAAATGTAAAAAGTTAAGTAGACAAATACATGGATCCATGTATACATATAGAATATACTAAAAGTGTGATAGGAGGGGCACCTAGGTGGCTGAGTTGGTTAAGTGTCTGTCTTCAGCTCAGCTCATGATCCCAAGGTGCTGGAATAGAGCCCCACCTTGGACTCCCTGCTCAGGAGGAAGCCTGCTTCTCTCTCTCCCTCTTCCCCAGCTTGTGTTCTCTCTCTCTCTCTCTCTCTCTCTCGGTCACTCTCTCCCTCAAATAAATAAAGCAGATCTTAAATTTTTTTTTAAAAAGCGTGATAGGAGAACGTATAACAGTAAGCAGCAGCAGTAACACCTGAAATAATTCTTAATTTTGATTAGAATCATTCTTCTCTCTTCTAGTAAGATTTATTGCTTTGTCATCAATGTTTTAAAAAGCAAGATAGAAACATCTGGTCCCTGCCGACATCCTGCGACAGCACCTGAGTGTATATTCCCAGTGGATATCACAACAGATACCCTAACTATTTCTTGGTGGCGGGCTACCAGCATGTTTCTCCTCTTCTGGCGCTGTCCCATGTTGTCACCTCCCCCACCTCGCAGTTGAACGCATCACTGAAGGAGACCTGCCCCTCTGCTCTTGTGGAAGGCGTGTTCTTTCTCTCACGGTAGCAGTTTGTCCTGTATGGTCTCAGGAACAGACCACATTTGTCACTCATCCAGGGCTCAACACTGCAATCTTCAAATCTTCTTTGAGTCACCTTTTTTTTTTAATTTATTGTCCTTCAGATTTGAAAATGAATGACACTGTCGAAATACATTTGAAAAGAATCAAATTCTAGCTAACACAGATGCATCTTCAGATGAGTGAGAACTAAGAAGAAATAAATATGTAAGAGCAAATATTATACTAAATTATCTCTAATACTTAAGGACCGAAGCTCCTAGGGGTCCATCTTTGAACTGACCTTTTATTAAACTGCAAATCTCACTGTGACTGCTTTTGGGAAGAGAGAACAGAAAACCAACATTTGAAAAGAATGAGCCATATAGAAAAAAGAATAATGTAGATGTGGCCTGGATGGTGGGAGAGCAGATTGGGAAATGCTCAGGCAAACAGGGACAGAATGGGACAGAAGCTATTAAAAATCCAAGTCCACGCACATATTCAAATTGCTTCTCATCTGGACATAGTTTCTTCCCTTCGTCTGAACTGCAATCACAAATAATAGGCTTTAACCCTCTCAACCAGTGCCCAACAAGAGAGGCACGTCTATGCTTTCAAACATTTGGACATCTACTTGCTAGTATGCTAGGCTTTTATGTCCAAGTTTCCTTCTGTGCCAGAGATCCTGGTCCAGGGCAGAACTGGGAAAAGATGGTGCAGAGACAGGATAATAAATGAGGTTTATCAAACGAGAAGGTTGGGTTGTCCTCTTACATTCTTGGCTACAGAAACAGATTTACCAATGTGCCTGCCCTGAAATACATTGTTCTATAAAGTTTTAAAGTGAAACAGCTAATACCCGCAATATATAAAAAGACTAACAGGCAACTGTTCTTTTTTTGTCTTTACATCGCTACCCAGATTCAAAGGTCCTGCTGCAGAATACAGGACTTGTACAGATCTAGATCCTGTTTGTTTGTTGTAACTCAAACGAAATTCATAGTTCAAAAATTCTAACATAGAAGGACATTTTGAGGAGCAATGATTCTATTTCATGAGAGATTTTCTCCTTAAAATAAGATCTGTCACACATTTCATTTTAAAATGGAATCCATCCAATACACTTAAAATGAAAATAAACGTATAGACTTCAACTAATTTCTAAATTTTAAGAAAATAGTCTCTTAAATCCTACCAAGATAAGCTTTTTCAAAAGTATTTCATTCTGTGACTACAGATCTTTTGAAAGGATGTTAAATCTTTGAACAGAAATAAAAGTAGGAAAGATTTTAGTCTGAACAGAAGACAGGCAATAACTTCTAAATACTAAACCTCTCAAATTGACTACAAACAAAAATCGTAAGGTACAAAATGACAACCAGTAAATCTGTCATGTATTTTCATTATCTCATCAGATACTTTGTACACTGTCATCTAAAATCCAGTCAGCAATGTTTCACTAGATGAAACTGAATTTGAGAATATTCTAAATACTCAAATTTAGAAATCAATTAAAGTCTTTTGTCACCCCTTCTAAATAATTTTTAAAAATCATAGTTTTACATCACCAAAGGCAAGGGAAGCAAGGGCAAAATGAACTATTGGGACGTCACAAGATCAAAAGCTTTTGCACAGCAAAGGAAATAGTCAACAAAACCAAAAGACAACTGAGAGAATGGGAGAAGGTACTTGCAAATGACATATCAGATAAAGGGCTAGTATCCAAAATCTATAAAAATCTAATCAAACTCAACACCCAAAGAACAAATAATCCAATCAAGAAATGGGCAGAGGACATTTCTGCAAAGAAGACACCCAGATGGCCAAGAGACACATGAAGGACTGCTCCACATCACTCAGCCTCAGGGAAATACAAACCAAAACCACAATGAGGGGCACCTGAGTGGCTCAGTGGATTAAGCCATTGCCTTCGGCTCAGGTCATGACCTCAGGGTCCTGGGATCGAGTCCCACATCAGGCTCTCTGCCCAGCAGGGAGCCTGCTCCGTGTCCCCCCCCCCCCCCGCCTACTTATGATTTCTTTCTCTGTCAAATAAATAAATAAAATCTTTAAAAAAAACGTATACAATGATACCTCATACCAGTCAGAATGGCTAAAATTCACAAGTCAGGAAACGACAGATGCTGGCGAGGATGCGGAGAAAGGGGAACCCTCCTACACTGTTAGTGGGAATGCAAGCTGGTGCAGCCACTCTGGAAAACAGAATGGAGGTTCCTCAAAAAGTTGAAAATAGAGCTACCCTATGACCCAACAATCGCACTACTGGGTATTTACCCTAAAGATACAATCGTAGTGATCCGAAGGGGCACATGCACCCGATTGTGTATAGCAGCAATGTCCACAATAGCCAAACTATGGAAAGAACCTAGATGTCCATCAACAGATGAATGGATAAAGAAGATGTGGTATATATACACAATGGAATACTATGCAGCCATCAAAAGAAATGAAATCTTGCCATTCGAAATGACGTGGATGGAACTAGAGGGTATTACACTGAGCGAAATAAGTCAACCAGAGAAAGACAGTTATCATATGATCTCCCTTATATAAGGAATTTGAGAGGCAATGTGGGGGGTTTGGTGAGTAGGGAAGGAAAAAATGAAACAAGATGGGATCAGGAGGACCATAAGACACCCTTAATCTCACAAAACAAACTGAGACTTGCTGGGAGGAGGGGGTTAGGGAGAGAGTAGTTGGGTTATGGACATTGGGGAGGGCATGTGCTATGGTGAGTGCTGGGAAGTGTGTAAGCCTGATGATTCACAGACCTGTAACCCTGGGGCTAATAATACATTATGTGTTAATTTAAAAATAAATAAATAAATAAATGAAAAAGATCATAATTTTATATTTTATTTTTATTTTTATTCCTATTCCTTCCAATTCTCCTAACATAATTTAGCAAATCTGAAACACAGTATTCTAACAAGGCCCTGATTCTGTTATCTCAGTTTATGTTTGTAATCTCTCCTGTTCACTAAGGGTTACAGTTTTGGTTTCACAAGTTCCTAACTGTGTACAGACAGTTCTACATAATGAAACTTGCTACAAAAGTCAAAGCAAACACAAGTGTAACTCACCTAAGAATAATTTTTAAAATTTTGTTTAGGGACGCCTGGGTGGCTCAGTTGGTTAGGCAGCTGCCTTCAGCTCAGGTCCTTGCTCAGCAGGGAGCCTGCTTCTCCCTCTGCCTGCCACTCTGCCTGTGCTCACTCTCTCTGGCAAATAAATAAATAAAATCTTAAAAAAAAAAAAAGAAAAAAAATTTTGTTTATATGTCCTGTGTCTTTAAGTTTGCACATTAAATAGCAGTATAGGGGCACCTGGGTGATTCAGTTGGTTAAGCCTCTACCTTAGGCTCAGGTCATGATCTCAGGGTCCTGTGATCAAGCCCCGCATCGGGCTCTCTGCTCAGCGGGGAGCCCGCTTCCCTCTCTCTCTCTCTGTCTGCCTCTCTATCTACTTGTATCTCTCTCACACTGTCAAATAAATAAATAAAATCTTAAAAAAAATAAAAAAATAAGTAGCAGTATAATTCAGTCAATCCCACAAATATAGGGAGTATCCTAGTCTATTGTCTCCCATTTTTAATGACTTATTTCATTTGTGGTATGCTTGTGTTTTGTGGACATGTGGCCTGAGTGTACATGTATTTATATTTTCTCTTCATTGGCACTAACGCTGTTTATACTTCTTTTGTTAACATTATCCTTAATTTTCCCTGTGCTTTCCAAGTTTCTAAGGGAACTTACACATTTTCTAACAAATCTAGGTATTTTCTCAGGATAGTATTCAAAGTTAAAGAAATGGATAGAGAAGAGAGGCAAACTGTAATCAATATTTCCATCATAGGCCAGGTACTTTCAATATATGGATCACCTCTTTAATATCACAACCTTTGAATGAAGATAATATTACCACCATTTAATCTATGAGTAAACAAATGTAGAGAGATCCAGTAACCTGACTCCTATCACACCGATAAATAGAGAAGGAGCCAGCATTGAATTAGATTTCCAACAAGAACATCTATGATTTGGGACGCCTGGGTGGCTCAGTTGGTTAAGCAGCTGCCTTCGGCTCAGGTCATGATCCCAGCATGCTGGGATCGAGTCCCACATCAGGATCCTTGCTTGGCAGGGAGCCTGCTTCTCCCTCTGCCTCTGCCTGCCACTCTGTCTGCCTGTGCTCGCTCTCTCTCTCTCTCTAACAAATAAATAAATAAAATCTTAAAAAAAAAAAAAAAGAACATCTATGATTTAATGCTATGTCACAGTGCTTCAAACTTCTATGTAAATCAGTGGTTACATAGTTAGAAAGCCAAATTTTAGGAAACTGAGGTTTTATTCTGTGGAGCCTTTTCGAATTCTCACAAATATAATAGGATTTATATTATTTTGTCATCTCAAATGTTAATTTCATCATAAAAATTATTAGCGCTATAGATAGACCATATTAAGTTTATTGTAGGATGCTTTTATAGAAAAGATCTTTTAGCAATAATCTCCAAAAACTGAAATAACTTAAATTGCTTTACTCTTGATACATCAAATAGGAGTAGATGCTTAGTATAACCTGGGGAATATTAATATGAGTAGAAATTTTCTATTTGTAGAAATGTTTTAATTAAAGCACTTCTCTACTTTCTGAAGAACGGTAGCTCTGCAAAATGTTACTTGGTGTTTCAAATGATGGCTTCTGTGATATTAGAAGCTCAGGAATATTGCATTCTAACTTCCACCTCAGACATGTCAAAATGCAGTTTAAAGAATCTGAGAGGTCCCAGATGGGAGACAGGAGGATAAAGATTTGTATGGAGTGATATTCTCACATCAGTTTGTAATGCATAGGCCTATTATTTTTTAGAGGCGGAAAATAAGGCAATCAGGGATTTGTAGATAAACATCTTGGTGACACTGATCCAAAACAATGTTTTTCACACTCTTAAATTAGTAGTTCCCTAAGTAGTTAATAGTCAGTGAATTCTATAAAACACAGTTAACATTGTTATCCATAATGGAATTTTACATTAGGTCTTTAAAAAAGCAAATTACTATGAAAGTAAACTAATTTAGGAAGCTAGTATTTAACTCAGGGCAAACTTGAATCCTACGTGCATATATATCAACTAAATGACAAAAATATTATGCTCATTATGTCACTTTCCATTTCAATACATTTAGCATTTCCTTAAATCTTTTTTCTCCTTTTTTTTTTTTTCCTGGCCCATCCTCCCCTCCTGAATCTTAAAATACAATTTATTTACTTTTCTCTCCCTCTCCCTCTTTTTTTTTTTTTTTTAAGAGAGAGAGAGAGAGAGAGAACACATGTGTGCATGTCAGCAGGGAGGGGAGGCAGTGGGAGAGAAAGAGAGAGAATCTTAAGCAGACTCCATGTTCAGTGCAGAACCCAACAGGGGGTCTCCATCTCACAACCCTGAGATCATGACCTGAGGTGAAATCAAGAGTTGGACACTTAACTGACTGAGCTATCCAGGCACCCTTTAAAATATAATTTTTCAGAGTTAGGCAAGGATAATTAGACTACTGCCACTAATCCTTATATACTGTACTAAATATTTTGACACAGTACAATTTATTTCAGTAACTTTCCCCCTCTCAGTGTGAAAATTACACTAGGTCTTCTAAAATTCAGCAGCTTCACTGCCTTTAAGATCTACTCTAATTTTTAGTCATACTTTAACATGTACTTTTACTCCAAAGCTCACAGTATGCAAGAGGATAACCATGTTCTTTAAAGAATAATCAACAGCATTACTGCAGAGCTGAAGGAGTTAACTGCTGGACTGAAGAGTGTGTGTTACTGCAACCTAGACAGAGTCAAGTGTAAAACTTATATAGGTGTAACAGGGAAAATGGACTGTAAATATTAAGCAATACCTATTAATTTTATCTTTATATTGTTTCCTTGAATCTTTTTGAAAACAGGGAAAAAAGTGATTGTTCCCAGGCAGATTGTATTGGTGATTGGTCCTCTCTAGGAATATAAAAAAAGAATCAGAGTTCAGGATGAATAAAGAAAAGACCATAGAGTACTACATATGGGTAATAGTTGGTAGAATCGTATAGCTTTCCTACTTGAGATTATAGAAAAAGAAATCTGTAAGCTGATCAGGTATTCCCCCTTAGATGAAGGACACTTCAGTCCCTGTAATTTATAGGATTCTCAATTGTTCCTCTATTCTTCCTCTGTACTCCTATTCATGGAAAAAGGGTTTTATGAGGCAGAGGAGATGCCATAGTCTAATCTATTGGTAATATACCCAACCAGAGTCCATACAGGACTAGGACTCTAAAAATTTCTACCTGAGCCCTCTTCTAGAGCTTGCAAAAGTTTATTCCTTGGTTTTTCCTTCCTTAGGATAGATTGTGCTACATATATGGACAACCCTGGGCTTAATGAGCATATCGGGGGATACATTTATGGCAAGGTGTAAACATTTTCAACATGTTGGCTAGGGTATCCACATGTTTGAGGTTCCTCAAAGTAGTAAGAAAATGGGGCTGGACATAAATGCCAGCTGCCAGGTTCTGATTTTCCTATGTCATTGAATTTGGGCACAGAATTCAGAGTCAGATCATTCTCAACTCAAACTTAACTTTCCAGAATGTTAGGGAGACATCTTTGCCAAAGTAGGAAGATGGAATGTATTTCATTTAACAGTACATTACTTGATTTATGAATTACATATTTAATGCAAAAAAGCATCTTCATTTATATCTTATCTGGCCCTAGAAACATTATGACTGGTTCTGTTCTGATCAGATCATACTTGCTAGTGGGGAGAGGCACATTATATCATTTGAGTCATTTGGGAGGAATGTTGAGTAGAATTAAATAGAAAAAGTGACCTGGTGGTTAACCAGTGAAGACCCTCTGGGAGCTGAAGTGATGATATAGGATATCTCAAGAGCCATCATGAGCCAAAGGAAAGCTGAGTAGACAGGAGAATGCCAGTGTCTCTACTCAATGCAGAGGATATATGCTAGTCTGGGCTCCAACATTATGATAAACAGAAAGAGCAGCAACCACAGGAATACAGGATAAAAACAGTTGAGTTTAGAGATGCAGAGGGCATTACAGTGAATGGATCTTATCTGAGTACCACAAAGTTAGGAAACCAACCCTTTATCAGATGCCAGATTATGATGAGAGTCAGAAGAGGGGAACTCACTGGGAGACTGAGCATTTTTAATCTAGGGAGTTAGCATTGCCTAAAAGGATAGCTTAATCCAGTGCATTACAGGTTAATACAATAGAGCAGACATAAATGGACCAAAATAAGGTGTGTCCTCCTAGTACTGAGCAGGTGGTGTTCCATAAGCAAACAGAAGCAAATCACTTAAAGAAAAAAATTATATTTGTTTATTTAAGTTGAAGTATTAGCAATTTTGTGACATCACTACTCATGGATAAATATTTAGTTATAGGTCATCCCTATATATTCAAAGAAATGGCTGTTGACAGTATTATGCTCCTTTATCCAACTTCCTTCCATCTAAAAACTTCAGGAACCAATTCTTCAAGTATCTTTATTGGGTTTCACTGATCTAAAAGTCTGATATTCAAACTCTTGAAGCATCATAAGTCTTTCAGCCTCAAAGAATGACATGAAATATGAGTAACTATTGGTACCTTGCCAAAGCTTTGTGTTTAGTATGTTTCTGAAGCCATGCTAAGTGTATGAACCCCTGAGATGAATCATTCATGGAGGTTGTCCTTAAACACCAAGGATGATCTAGAAACACATTGCTGTTGTGACGTGGGAAGGAGTGTCCAATTCTCCCTCAGAGGAAAAGGAAAAATTCCAAACGTGATTGATGCTGGAGCAGTGGCTATTCTATCTCTTTGGGTAAGGCCATTCAAGGTAGAATAAATAGTTTAAACAAAAACTTGATGGAGCTAGACAACATATCATAATTTTAGAGACTTTCTTAACTCAAGCTTCTACAACAAAGTGCCATGGACTTGGAGACTTAAAAACATTTAGTTCTCTAATTCTGGAGGCTGGACTGTGAAAGAGCAAGGTGCCATCAGAATTGATGACTGGGGGCGCCTGGGTGGCTCAGTGGGTTAAAGCCTCTGCCTTCGGCTCGGGTCATGATCTCATACTCCTGGGATGGAGCCCCACATCGGGTTCTCTGCTCCGTGGGGAGCCTGCTTCCTCCTTTCTCTCTCTGCCTGCCTCTCTGCCTGCTTGTGATCTCTGTCAATTAAATAATAAAGTCTTAAAAAAGAAAAAAAAAAAGAACTATGTCTGGTGAGAGCCTTCTTTCTGGTTTGCAGATGGCTATCTTCTCACTCTATCTTTATAGGACAAAAAGCCAGAGAGAAAACAAGCTCTCCAATCTTTTTTTTTTTTTTTTTTTTTTTTTAGATAAGGGCACTAACCTCATTCATGAGAGTTCCATCCCCTTGCCCTAAACACCTCCCAAGGCCTCCAACTCCTAACACTATCACATTGAGGGTTAGGACTTCAACATGTTCATTTTGGAAAAACACAAACATTCAGCACACAACAAAGACCAAACTAGTAAATTTAGCTGGGTCCTGTAGACAGACTTCATGTCATGGAGGACCTCATGTTTCACATCATGGGATTTGGATTCCAACCTAGTAGACAATGAAAAGTCAGTAACAAAAGATTAAGCCAGGAAATGATATGACGAGTATGATGTGACAATCGTGTTGCTACCACAAGTTGCATGGATTGAAGGAAAGCAAGGCTAATATAAAGAGAACATGCAGAAGCAGCAGTTGGCTAGGAAAAAGATGAATGGAGTCTGAATTAAGGTGGAAGGAAAAGGATACAAGGGAATGAGTCCAAGAAGTCATATGGAGGTAGAACTGATTGAAATTGGATGTCATTTGGATAGAAGGGATCAGGGGAAGGGAGTCCTGGAGGAATACTTAAGGACTAGCACACAATGGTATCACTCACCATAGTCTGGGAAATAGTAGAGTTAGCAAGGAACAGCAGTGAGCGTAACTTTGAACAAGCTGAGTTTGAGGTGCCTATGGATAGTCAGCATTTGAATTCTTCAGTGGACATTCAGAAAAATAAACCAAGGTGCTAAGATTTCTGGAGATATAATTGAATAACAGACATTTCAAAGCACCACAGGGTCACAGAGGACTAAAGGAAAAGGCATTTTTAAATCAAAGAATACCTACTGACTGTTAATGAAGGTTGAAAAGGAGAAACAGGGAAGAAGGGAGGGAAGGAAATTGGAATTGACTCCATAAACAATAATTATTCCATAATCAGTATCAGAGCAAAGGGGACATGATCTCTTGGTGTATAAGTAAACACTGGTACTATTCTTTATAATAATACTTCTACATGAGGTAAATAATATACAGATTTGTCTGTTGGAGAAAGATCACCCACTATTTTTAAAATCAGCTTTTTGGGGTGCCTGGGTGGCTCAGTGGGTTAAAGGTCTCTGCCTTTGGCTCAGGTCATGATCCCAGGGTCCTGGGATCGAGCCCCACATCGGGCTCTCTGCTCAGCGGAGAGCCTGCTTCCTCCTCTCTCTCTGCCTGCTTCTCTGCCTACTTGTGATCTCTGTCAAATAAATAAATAAAATCTTTAAAAAAATAAAATAAAATCAGCTTTTTTGGGTATGATTTATAGACAACAAAATTTGCCCATCTAACTACTCCCAACTACTCAAGAAATTTCCTTTTGGTCACTAGGTTTTGAGTTTCCTGAAAAAGAAAGGAATTAATTACTGATTTGTTTAAGAATATGTTGAATTTTTGAGATGACAAGATGTAAGAATACATACCTTATTTGTATTCTTATCTTTTTGACATAGAAGGCACAAAGGAGCTCATCAATTAAAATTCATTAAATGATAACATTTGCATTTTTTTTAAGATTTTATTTATTTATTTGACAGAGAGAGAGATATTGAGAGCAGGAACACAAACAGGGGTAGTGAGAGAGGGTGAAGCAAATTTTCTGCCCAGCCAGGACCCCAGTGTGGCAGTTGGATCCCAGAACACTGGGATCATGACCGGAGCCAAAGGCAGACGCTTACTAAGTGAACCACCCAGGCAGCCCTAAAATTTACATTCTTGAATGCATCTCTGTTGCATTTATTTTCATCTTTCCCTTGAAATATGAACTCAAATTCACTCCACAGTTAAGCTCCCATAACTCTGGAATTAAATCTGAAATGGTCACTTCCCTAATTCATTAAGTGAAAAGGTCCCTGCCCCCATATGGAATCAGCCCATGTATAAACACACTTTGATTTGACCAGGCAGTATCTACTGGTCAGAATTGTTTTACAGCACTCAGATTTGCTGATTATCATGCACATCAGCTATCCTCTCTTCCCATTCACAAAACCCAGCAGTGGCTAAGTCAAGCTTCTGTTCACTGCAACCCTGCTGTGACCTTTCTGTTCTGTGTCTCAGGATTCTGGTAGGGCAGGGAGAGAAAGAGCCAGAATCAAACAGTAGGGTTACAATTGTGTAACTACTACCTCGTGATGATGATGCAAATTTTCTAGAGACATGTATACACAGCTGGCCAAGAAGAACAGCTAATTAGAAAACTTCACAAGCCTGAATATATTTGTAAAGAGAAATGATTAATGTCACGTTTGTTAAGCATTTTCAAATTCCTGCAAGAAAAGCATCATCTAAATCTCGATTTAAATAGGTGTGTTTTAAAACACAAAACCAAGAAGACTGCTTTCTTAGCCATGGAATGTCACCTTGGGAGATATTACTTGAGTTCAAATAGATAAAATTCCTAGTACTTCATTATGTCTCCTCCACTTATGTGCCAAAAGAGAATAATAGGGAGAGAAAGAAAGGTTTTATATTTCCAAGTCGTTATAAAAAATGTAATCCATTCATACAATAGAGTGTGTGATTACTTATGTGGACACCAGGCAGAGTTAATGAGCCTCTCAAACCTATTATATCAGTCACTAGAAAGTACCTATAAAGCTAGAATTTGAAACTCCCATCACCACTGAATATTCAAGTGAATACTATGGTTACTAATTCTAAAAAGGAAAATTACTACATTTATTGCTATATGGAAAAGAAAAAAATTAAATGTAGTTTTCCATCCTTAAAGAGAAACTCTATATCCTATTCAGCTTTATACCCATATCATCTAGCAGAGTGACATGGGCAAAGGTGCCCAATATGTATGTTTCTTTATATAAGCCTTACAGGTAATAATACCTAAGGGTAGACTGATGAGACAGCCATCCTTTCCTATTTTTTTCTTTAAACTCCAGGTGATGGGCTAAAATTAAATCTCACAAGTTAAAAATAATTTCAATCATTCAAGTGAAAGTTGGAGAAATTGTATTTGGAAAGACACACACTAATTTAGATTCATACTGTATTTGGTGTTAGTTCCTTAAAATTTCCATTTTTGTGGATCCCCTGATGGAGTACATCATGTCCCACCTTCCATCAAGTTGCCGTATTCATCCCTGGAGAAGAGTCAGTTAAGGGAAGGTCTGGTAGGCACTTGGGAGAATTAAGCTTGGTACATAGTTTGTGTTTCACAATGCTGGCACTTCCTGCATGGTTGAACAAAAAGGTCAATGAGAGCCATGACAATAAAGCCATGGAAACAGCCTCTCCTGTGGTTAGAGAACTTCCAAATCAAACATGCAGAATGAAAATGGACTTACCCCAAAGGCTGATAACTAACTGTCCTATGTCCACCCAAGTCACCCATGTGGCCGCCACGGAGTTTTACACAGGTACTAACCAACTTTGTGCAGTGGTCATTGTCAACTGTAAGCCTCTACTACAGCATATGCCAGATCACTGAGACTGTCCCTCTATGGGTCTCTGCTGTTGGAATGTAGGCATAAGGGAACGGGCTATATAACATTATTACATAATCTACTAACAGGTTAATATTCCTTGGGATTAAAGGAATACCCAGCAAAATATCAACCAATCATATATTGTTGGCATGTATTTTACATTTAGCAGTATTTAGGTGTTTATACTGTATTATATTTAACAAAAATAGGCATATACATGATAAAGGTAGACAGACTACATATATACAGGATATGCATAGCACAAATACATCTTATCCCCCATTTTTTAAGATTTTATTTATTTATTCATGAGAGACACAGAGAGAGAGAGAGAGAGAGAGAGGGAGAGGGGGTTGGGGGAGAGAGAGACAGAGGCAGAGGGAGAAGCCAGCTCCCCACAGATCAGGGAGCCTGACACCGGACTTGATCCCAGGACCCCAGTATCACAACCTAAGCTGAAAGCAGATGGAGCCACCCAGGTGCCCTCTTATCCCCCTTCAATTAAAAAATATTTTTTTACTGGTCCTCTTTAACTTTCATATACCTAATAATTCCAAAAGTCTCAATATTCTAGCGGTACTCAAAGCCAGCATGTAAGTTAAGAACTAGAGCTTGATTAAGAACACATACAACAAAGTCACGGATGTTCAACCAATACACTTTGATCCTGGCTTTTCTCCTTTTTAAAAAATTTATTTATTTGACACAGAGAGAGAGAGAGCACAAGCCAGGGAGCTGTAGGCAGAGGGAGAGGGAGAAGCAGGCTCTCCACACAGCAAAGAGCCCACTGTGAGGCTTGATCCCCTGGGATCATGACCTGAGTCAAAGGCAGATACTAAGACTGAGCCACTGGGGCACACTTTGGCTTGTCTCTTTGGAAACATCTCAGTTTCTGTTTTCCATGATAAAAGAAAATTAAGTGTCAAGACTTTACAATGATGTTTACCTATGTTGTTTTTAATTTAAATGTTGAAATAATTAGGAGAGAAGTTAAATAATACCAAGATAAGAATGTATTCTTTTTTTTTTTTTTTAAGATTTTATTTATTTATTTGACAGACAGAGATCAAAAGTAGGCAGAGAGGCAGGCAGAGAGCAAGGAAGGGAAGCAGGCTCCCCGCCCAGCAGAGAGCTCAATTCAGGGCTCAATCCCAGGACCCTGAGATCATGACCTGAGCCGAAGGCAGAAGATTTAGCCCACTGAGCCACCCAGGTGCCCCAAGAATGTATTCTTAGTGCTGGTGTGAACACAACTGCCATGAGAAAATTTGTGGTGGGGCTTAAATTCACAAAAAATATGGACTCCTCATGAATCGGTGGGTTTTTCTGATTATTAAGTTAAGATGTATTATTTTGCCCTAGTAATCATAAAATATACCAAAATTTCTGATTGGATTATGGAGAAAAACAGGGTGACATTAGATACTGAGTCTTTTGATTAATCCATAATCTGTTTCACACATATTAGTTATGCATCCCTTTAAAATAAATAATAGATTAGGGTGCCTGGGTGGCTCAGATACTTAAGAAGATGACATCTGATTTCTGCTCATTCATGATCTCAGGGTTCTGAGATAGAGCACTGCAGTGGTTCTGCAATGGGTGTGAAGCCTGCTTAAGATTTTCTCTCTCCCTCACCCTCTGCCCCTCCTACAACCCTCACTAAAAATGAAATAAGAAAAGAAAAGAAAATGAAATAAAAACTAGATTGCACATTAGATGTGACTTGGTGAGTAAAAGCTAGTAAGCATCAATATAGTATTTTCATAATGATGCTTCAAAAGTATCATGTTGAATATTTATTCCCATTATACAGGACTGTGTACACACACACACACACACACACACACACATACACACACTACTGATCAAATACTGACTTTTACTGAACCCAAAATGTACTGGGTAAAAATTATCAGTTGAAAGAATCTCTTCTCCCATAATTTTCTCTTCACTTTCCTTCCTTCCAGGAGTTGAGATAGAGACGTAGGAAGTGGTTGAAGGCTACATGCAACTAGATGAGGCTTTTTATATGAACTATATATGCCCACAAACTCTTTTTCAATCCAATTTAAGACTGCCTAGACACATCGTTTCAAGGAAAAGTTTTTTTTTTCTCTTTTCTAAACAAATGTTTACAAATTTAATATATAAATGGAATAAATGGAAACAGGACTAATCCTTAAAATATTTTCTCTACTCCCCCTTGTTCTTGTAACAAGTGAAATAAACATGTTCTTGAGATGTTCCTCCATCAACATCAGTCTTATTACATCTCAGAGGATGAGATTACATGCGGAAATGGCTCTGATGGCTCCTTTGATGAAGATGGCTTCCCTCTTTCCCGCGTTTCCATATAATGGATATCCTTAACATTTACCTACTCTAAGTATAAAGTTCAAGGATTTGTAGTGGATTTACAGATATGTGCAAGCATCACCATTAATCTAGTTTTAGCTCATTTCCATTATTCTCCCAAAATTCTCTCAACTCCATTTGCCATCATCTCTGCCCCACCCCCTACACCAGTCTTCATTTTTTTTAATTAATTTTTTCAATTTAAACATATAATGTAACCCCACCACCCTCTCCCAACCCCCACCCCTTCACAGCCCTCAGTTTGTTTTATGATATTAAGAGTCTCTCTTGGTTTGTCTTCCTCCCAATTCCATCTTGTTTCATTTATTCTTTTCCTACCCCTTTAGCCCCCACCCCCGTTGCATCTCCACTTCCTCATATCAGGGAGATCATATGATAGCTGTCCTTCTCTGATTGACTTATTTCACTAAGCATAATACCCTCTAGTTCCATCCATGTCATCGCAAATGGTAAGATTTCATTTCTTTTGATGGCTGCATAGTATTCCATTATATATATACGACATCTTCTTTATCCATTCATCTGTTGATGGACATCTAGGTTCTTTCCATAACTTGGCTATTGTGGATATTGCTGCTATAAACATTTGGGTACACATGCCCCTTCAGATCACTACATTCATATCTTTAGGGTAAATACCCAGTAGTGCAATTGCTGGGTCATAAGGTAGCTCTATTTTCAATTTTTTTAAATTAATTAATTTATTTATTTGACAGAGAGAGATCACAAGTAGGCAGAGAGGCAGGTAGAGAGAGAGAGAGAGGGAAGCAGGCTCCCTGCTGAGCAGAAAGCCCAATGCGGGACTCGATCCCAGGACCCTGAGATCACGACCTGAGCCGAAGGCAGCGGCTTAACCCAGAGCCACCCAGGCGCCCCACAAGTTTCAATTTTTTGAGGAAACTTCATGCTGTTTTCCAGAGTGGTTGCACCAGCTTGCATTCCCACCAACAGTGTAGGAGGGTTCCCCTTTCTCCACATCCTTGCCAGCATCTGTCATTTCCTGACTTGTTCATTTTAGCCATTCTGACTGGTGTGAGGTGGTATCGCACTGTGGTTTTGATTTGTATTTCCCTGATGCCCAGTGATGTGGAGCACTTTTTCATGTGTCTGTTGGCCATCTGGATGTCTTCTTTGCAGAAATGTCTGTTCATGTCCTCTGCCCATTTCTTGATTGGATTATTTGTTCTTTGGGTGTTGAGTTTGCTAAGCTCTTT
>ML108582.1:0-13711 GCA_003697995.1 Taxidea taxus jeffersonii
GGGGGGGGGGGGGGGGGGGGGGGGGGGGGTGCCGCCCGTGCCGCGTCCACACCAGCTTCCGCCAGGGCAGCGGGCTGGACGGGGCCTCTGCTTTTACAGGGCAGAGGAGACCCAGATGTGTCTGTAGGCCTGAAATAAAACAAATGACTTTTATAGGAAAAGCCATATTTTTTTCTACAATGTTTATCTGTCAAAAGAATAGACTCTGTGAGCACAAAGGGCTGCTTACTGGAAAAGATAAAACAGTTTGCTGCCAATTTTCTCTGGTGGAAAAAAAGCGCTCTGGCGACTAATGAATAACGAATCTCAGTTAACAATGTCTGGAAGGCCCTGCTCTTGGCTCCCTGTAGACAATGTGATGGATAGAAATTAGGAAATTAAAACTGATTTTGTTTCTCCAAATTTAACTGTTTACACTTGAGGAAAAAAATAATTGAATAATAATGCTTCTCTTGAGCAATTTTCCCCCCAAAATCATCCTTCGTGCTTTCAAAATACCCTGCAGCCAGCAGGCCCGGCCTAGTCTTGGCCAACCGGCTGGTGGGCCCCAGGGCGTGCACCGATTGCATAATCAGCCCCCTGCACCTTGGGCTCCGGGCCAGGAGGCAGGGCCGGGCTCACCCCCACCCACCCGGGGCCCGGAAAGGCTGCAGCCACCTGCCAGGCAGGGCCTCCCCAAGGCTGCCTGAAAGCACCCTCTGGGTGGTCCTTTCAAGAATCAGTGGGTAGGAAGGGGAGGGGAAAGCCTTGTCTGGAAATGCCCACAGAAGCCTCCCTCCCCTGCTAAGAGGGCCTGGACGGCCTGCAGACCATGAGGCCACGGGGCCGTGCTGGGCTGTGGCTGCCGCCAGGCCCATGAGGGGCGCTGGGCTCTCTGCTTGTCCCAGGAGGGACCTGGGTCAGCCGCCTCACGGCAGTGCCTCACCACCCTGGCCTGTGTGAAGCCAGAGATCTACCACCCCGTAGGGCAGGGGCTCCCCACCCTGTGCATAGCTGGGGGCTCACCAGGCAGAGCACACGTATCTGCCACCAGGCCCCCAGGCGGGGGCCACCAGAGGCAGCATGCTGGCACGCTCTTGGGAACACCCCCCCTCCCCGCCAGCCCCCGCTGGTGTCCACAGCAGCCCGGGGCCAGCACAAACCAATGGGTGCAGGGAGGGGAGGGGCAGGAGGTGCTCTGGGACCCCATTTCTCTTCCTCTGACCTTACTCCACCCCAGCTGGATCCCAGAGCCCTGGGGAGGGCCACTCACACTCACTTGTCCACACTTACCTCGGGGTAGCCTCCCACGTCGTGCACATCAATGCCCAGGAAGTGGCCGAGCCCGTGAGGCATGAACACGGCTCCCAGGTGGGCCTGGACCATGGCGTCGATGCTGCCGCTCAGGAGGCCGATGTGCACCAGCTCCTCCAGGTGGATGCGGTCGGCCAGGCGGTGCATGTCAGGCCACCAGACCCCTGTGGCTCCAAAGGAGGCTGTGATGAGCTGTGGAGACTGGCAGCCTGGCCGGGGCTCCCTGAGGGAAGGTTTGTGGGACCCACGAAGCCCCTGTGCAAGCTGAGGCGGGAGGGCTTGAAGTGGGTGGCACAGGTGCTGTGCCCGGGCCAGCTCTAAGGCCGGAATTTCCCTGCAGTAACCGGGGATCTCAAGACCTTCCTCTCTCTCCATCGCACCCTCAGAGGTAGGCTCCTGTTGCCCACGGCCAGATGCCCAGCTTAGGTCTAATCCCCAGCCCACGCCATGTCTGCCCTCGGCCAATGCGGGCTTCCGGGACCAGGGGACCCAGGAAGATCCCTGAGCAGCAGAACAAAGGCATCTGTCCCCAGGAAATGGGGGGCAGCCTCACGGAGGCCCCCTCACCAAGCTCAGAGCATCAGGCTGTGGTGAGGGGGCATCCCTGCACACCCCAAAGTCGGGCTGATTCACCCCTGGAGCCACTGTGGGGAAACAAGGTTTCTGGGGTGAAGGTGCAGCTGGCGCGGCCTGGCCGGCAGGGTTCTGCGGCCCTGCCCACCACAAGCAGCGGTGGACCATCTCTGTGGCAGCCCGGACACCCAGGCCCCAGACTCCCGATCAAACTCATCTTTGTCCCATGTTTCTGAGGCAAAGGTCACTGTGGAGAGTACATCCCCAGGCACCAAGTTTCGGGGTGAGCAAGCTCCAGGGGCTCCGCCCAGGGCTCTCAGGCACCCGCAAAGAGCCTCAGCTGTTGCCAGGGCACGATGGCCCTGTCCATGGGGCTGGGGAGTCCCCACCTTCAGCCTCACTCCAAGGCACTGGGCACTCGGCCTAAGCACCCCACATGGATGGAGGCCGGCGAAGCTCCTTGCCCTACCCTGCAGGGCTGAGTCTGGGGCGGCCACGTGCCGGCTAAGGCCAGTGTGCCAGGCAGACAAGGCGGGGGCACCACCCCTGTGCAGTGATCCAGCCAGAAAGGTGGCCAGAGCCGGCCCCCGTGGCCCCCTCCACATGGGGGGAGAGTCTGGCTCCCAGGAGGCATTCCCAGGATGCCCTACCGTCCACACCCTCCACATGCCTCACGACGGATGATGGCTGCTGCCGAGGAGCACCTCAGCATTCCACACCATCGGGGGCCTGGCCGGGCCCTATGCTGGCAAGGGCTGGGCTGGCAGGGCTGGGCTCAGGACTCTGAAACTCTGTGGCTGGCACAGGTAGCCCAAGGGCTCCATCCAGGGGGAGAGAGAAATGAGAGCCCACTTCGGGACATGGGGTATGGCCCCTCAGACATGCACTGGGTTCCAGACCTCCAGGTGGGCCCCTTCCACACCAGGGCAGACGCCCCACAGTTGGGGTCTTGGGCTGGATAGAGGCACAGAGCTGACCCAGCCTCCCCAGGGTCTGAGCGGGAGGCCCACTGCCCGGGCAGTGGCCAGCTTCTGGCCACAGGCGCAGGGAGGCCGAGAGGAGAAGACCCATCTCTAGAGATAGCTTCCTTGAAGACCAGCTCCTGAGCCCTGTTCTGTTCTACCTGCCAAGGGCCACAGGGCGCCATGGAGGAGGTGGCATCCCAGGGCTCTGGCTTTACCCGCAGCGCACAGTGGAGGGCCCGGTTCCAAGCCCTGGAGGCAGAGCCAGGTGGGGCTCTGGGACAGTCGGGCATCTTCAAATGGAAAGCTGGGCACTGGATCCCAGCTCAGCAGCTGGCCTGCCTCCCTGAGCCTCAGATGCCTCTCTTTGTCACAAAGAACTACGACGCTGCCCCTAGAAAGCCAGCTGCAGAGGCTCTGGCCTGTACTAGGGGTCAGTAGCCCCCCGAGACTGTCACTGGCCCACCCAGATGCCGGTTCAACCCTTGATGTTGGCTGTGCTCCTGGGGCACCAGCCCGAGCCTCATGTCCTCGCTCCTCCCTGAGGCCGACCGGGTCTACCCCACCGTTCCCAGGCCAGGCCACCTGTAACAGAAGCACTCGGAGGCCTGAGTCAGCCCCCTGCCTGCAACTCAAGCCCTGGGGCTCGGCCAGCACTCCTTCCCCACGGTCCTGGTTACGCCCCTCCCTGCACGCTGTCCCCCAGCCGGGCCTGCCAGCTTGCTTCTCTTCTCCCTGGACCAGAGGGCCACTGCCTCCCCTGGGCACCCCAGACCTGGCCTAGCAAACACTGGTTCAAGGGAGAATACAGCAGGCTTGCCCAGAGTTCTGCTCCTGCCCCGGGGGCTCTAGGCCGAAAAGCACCCCGGGCAGCTCTGCAGACTTGCTCCTGGCTGGCCTGGCCCCTGGGGCTGAGGAAGGGCATCCTGGGCGGCGGCTGACACTCTGGCTCCACAGCAAGTCCACTTCTCTTGGGCGGGGGCCTTTTCGGGTGGCTTAGAGGGGAGCCCCAGAAAATGGCCTGATGTTGAGCCCGGCCGACTTCCAAGTGGGCTGCGGCCTCGGCAGAGCGGGGAGTCAGGTATAAATCACACTCTGTGCCGGCGGCTCGGCTCCTCTCCTGTCCTCCTGGGGCCGGACGCGAGGGCCCCAGGCGGTCCCCACGGCGCCTCCCGTCCTCCTGGCCTGCGCTCCTCGGGGCCAGTCTTGCACACGCGCTCGTGGCTGGCAGGGGGCTGCTGCCTGTGTGTGGTTAGGGTTGTGACAGTGATTCAACCTCCAGCAACTTGGCCCCAGCGTCTGGCCCGGATGCTGGTTACGACACCCTGGGCCAGGGCAGGGGCCCCGAAGTGTGTGAAGGTTGCTGTCCTTGGGCTAGGCTAGAGGAGTGGATGCGCCGCCCACCCCCGGCCCTCTGGCAGCAGCCAGCAGGCACCTCGGGACCCACGCGGCCAGCCAGCTGGAAGGCCCGGTGGTCCCCTCAGGCCGCTCGTACTGGGGATGGATGCCACATCAGGGCGCACACTGCACACTGGGCGTCACCAGCCCTGCCCACCCTTCTGCCTCCAGCAAGCATCCAAGCTTGTCGCCTTTCCCCTGGACATCTCCTGAATCTGACTCCTGACCTCTGTGGGCCTCCTGCTGCTTTCCTGCGATGCCTCGTTCCCCCTGCATTCTGCACAAAGCTGGGCCCTGCCCTGAGGACAGAATCCCAAGTTCCTTCAGCCTGGCCTCCCTCTCACCTGCCCCTGCGCCCCCGGCCCTGGTGGTGCTGGCACTACCCTGTGCCTTCCACCTAATGGCCCCTTAGCTGGGACCACCTCGTCAAAGCCCCTACCTGCCTATGCTCACTCCCATTCTTCTTGTGGGCCGCTGTTAAGGCTTTCTCCAGGAAGCCCTCCCTGCCTGCCCCTTCCTGTGCTGTCAGAGCTCTTCCCGCCAGAGGATGGCACAAAGGCCCCGCTGTGGCCTGATCAAAGCCTGCGCACTCAGAGAGGAGGGATCCCCTCCATGAGGTGGAGGTCCTGCTCTGTGCCCGACCAATGGAGGTCTGAGGAGGAGCCCTGGCTAGCAGCCGGTGCTGTGACCTCACGGGCCCGGGATCCATGTGTGCCCTCGCCCCTCTGTGCACTCAGACCCCAGGGTGCCAGCCTAGCAGCTGGGTTTGTGCCCCAACCCCCAATCTGGCTGTGGGCTCCAAGGGACCAGAGCCCTGGTGCCCAGGCCCCAGTGTGTGTCCAGCAACAGCCCCTGGTCATAGCTGGTCTTCTGTGCCCCCGATGCCCCTCAGGCGACACCTTCACCCGGTGGGGCCCAGGCCCAGGCGGCTCCTTGGAGCCTTGGCAGCTGAGGCCTCCTGCCCAGAGTGCGGCAGCCTCAGGGGCTCGGGCCCGAGCTCAGCCAGGAAGGACTGCAGAGCTGAATCCTCACAATCCAGACAAAGAGCTCACTTCATCCAAAGACAACGGCCCTCAGGAGACCCTGTGTGCGCCAGGCTCTGGGGCTGCTGCAAGCAGGGTGCGGGGCCGGGTCCCAGGGCAGGCCCGTGGGCTGCAGGGAGCTGTCTGGTAGGCCAAGCTGGCGCAGGGCTGAGGGCCTCCAGCCATGACCCCCAGCCCCATCCGCCGCCAGGACCTCCGGGGACCCATCCACCCTGCAGGAAAGGCAGGGGGCAGTGTGCACCCTGTACCGCAGGCGCCTCCGTGCTAAGCGGAGCATGGCGGGCTCCTGAAGCCTCTGTGTGCAACACCCCCTACCCCTCCCGCCTGCAAAGAGCCGGAGGGAGTAAAGAAGGCCAGGGAGGGTGGGAATTGCCCACCACCCTACAGCCAGCAGGGGGCTCTCAGGGCAGCAGGGCCACATGGGGGCCCTCAGTAGTCAGCCCTCCCTACCCTGACTCCTGCCACAGAGGAAGCCCGGGGTCCACGTGGCGCTGTCCCTGCACCTCCGTCTGCCGCACTCCTGCATGCCTCGCCATCTCTAAGGAGAGGCCCCAGGAGGATGCGGCCACTCCAGCCCGTCAGGAGGCAAAGCTGGCAGAGGCACCCCGACCAAAGGCCATGGCACACATGTGCCGGGCCACAGGGGCACCTCCTCTCTTCACACTGGCTGCACCTCCCCTCCATGCAGGTGACCAGGACTCTAACCGCTGCAGAGCAGGGAGAGGGGGGAGCTGTGCATACCTGCTCACTGGGGTGAGGGAGTGATGGGGTTGTTTGCATAGACAAAGACTCCCCCACCGCTTTCGCAGCCCAGGAGCGGTGGGGCCCTGAGCCCAGGGTGCACTCCATACCCCCTCTGCAGGGCCCCGGGGGGGGGGGTCAGGAGTGGGGTTTGTGGGGGCCTGTAGCCTAAGCGTGGAGGCCAGGGTGGGCAGGTGAGCCCAGAGAGAGAGGAGCGTCTGGCAAGTGAGAGGCAAGGCTGCGGGGGGCCTGGGGATTTTAGTCGCCCTCACTGCTCCGAGGTGGCTAGAGGCACAGAGGCTACAGAATGGCCCCAGGGCGGTGGCCAACGGACACCTCTCTCTGAAGTGCTCCTGCAGGCATCACCCAGGATTCCCTCGCAGGGGCTGACGGGTCCCCGTGGCACACCCACTGGTCTGTCCCGGTGTCCCAGGGAGAGCTCGATTCCAGAAGGCAGCACAAGGCCCCTCCTGCAAGGTGGGCAGGCGTGGCGGTGGCATTCTCTAGGGTGCTGCGCCCTCAAACCCTGTGCGGCCCCTCTCCGTGAGCTCAGCCGCCCTCCCCTGGCTGTCTGGGGCACAGGGAGGGGCGCCCCCCTGCCCCCTGATCCTGGGTTCCGTGTGTGCTCCAGTCGTGCTGTGCAGCTCCTCTGGGCACTAGCTGCGCCCCGGCTGTCCACTCACTGTTCCCTGCAAGGCCGCAGGAAGCAGTCGTGCAGTCTCAGTGTGTGTGTGTCTTGGCCCAGCAGCTGAACCCACAAACCAGGGGCATTTCCGCTAGCACAGGACATGGGGCTGACCTGGCCACGGCCTCTTTGCAGCTCTGGGGAGGTGACCCGTCCCCACTGGAGCAGCCCTGCTTGGCTGGTGCCGAGTGGGACCCGACAGGGTCGGCCCTGGGGAACTGTCGGTGGGCTGGCTGGCGCGTCACGATCCCCAGCCCTGGTAGGAGAGGAAGCTGAGGCCCCAGCACAGGCCAAGCCTGTGCCCCACTGTGTGCTGGGGAAGGCCCACCTCACGCGGCGTGTGGAGACGGGCTCAGCTGAGCCCAGCCTGGCCGGGCCTGAAGCCTTCTGCCTGCCCCGAGAGTGACATGGCCAGGCAGCCTTATGGGACCAAGGTGCCCAGAGGAGTGTGGGGTCAGAGCATCAGGCCTTTCTCAGGGCAACCGGGGCCCTGCGGACTAGCCTGTGGGCTGGCCACTCTCTGGGCAGGATCCGGGCTGCCGTGTCCGCCAACTCAGTCGGCCAGCACAGCGGCTGGGGAAGTGCTACCCACGTCCCAGCAGACTTTCCCGTGGATGGGTGGGCAGGTGGGGGTAGTCCAGCCCGGGCCCTCACCCCTGTCTCAGCACCAGGCAGAGGCTAAGCAGGGCCAGGGGCCTGAACCCTGGAGCTCCGAGTTGAACAAAGAGACCGCCTTTCCGAAGCTCCGCCCGCCATCCCCAGCACCAGGCACGGGTTGGCTTGCCTCTGCCTGCCTGGCTCTCTAGTGTGAACCTGGTCGCCTGCCAGCCCTCCCTCACTGAGCTGCAGCCCACCCTCACCACCTCCTCAAGGGACCCAGCATGGGGGGTCGGGACACAGGGGCCCTCACAGGCTCACAGACAGCAGATCCTGGCTCAGACCGCAGAGGGCGGGGGCGCCAGGCTTTCCAGCCCTTGGCCTGGACTCCAGAACATCTAAATTCACAACTGCTCCTGGTGCCGGCCACGGGGTGGAGGGAGACCCCAGGGAGCGCCCCACAGCGCTGGGCTAGTGTCGTAGAGAGGAGTGAAAAGAGCAGAGAGGGTCATGGCCCCCCCAGTGACTGGAGACGGTGTCTCCAGGCAGGACTTCACTGGGAACAGGGGATGCCTCCCGGGTTTAAAGGTCAGACTCCCTCTCCCCCTGCCCGTGGGGGAGCCCCCAACCCACTCCTTCCAGCGCCCTCCCGGCACTTCCCCCACAGGGGAACCGGCCACCCCATCCCATGTTTTTCTGTCTCCATGCAGCAAGCGTCTGGAAGGTTCCCTGTATTTGCGCTCCCGGGCTGACGAGGCTTCTTAAACAAGTGATGAACACAAGCTCCCCTTTCCTTCTGCAGCCACCAATCCACACAAGTCCTGTCACCTTGTCACCCCAGCAGGGGCTTAACTTGCAGGTTTTCCATTCTTGTCTTCCCTTGGGGGCCGAGTTCCCCAGCCTGGACCAGTGAAGGTGCCGGGAGGGGCCTGGGTCCACCAGTATCGCTCCATGGCTCCCCAGCCTCAGCTGGGGGCCTGGTGGCCAGATGGGGTCCATCTGGAAGGGCTACTCAGGGTGCCTCTCAAACTCAGACCCTCTCAAACCCGGCCTCCTGACTGAGGCTGTGACTCCTTCCCAACACCTGGCCTGGGGGCCCCGGGGTTCTTTAGCCAACACACAACCCCAGGCTCGGGAGGCCAGAGTCTAGGGATCTTCCTTTCCTAAGGAAGGGCTCTATGAAGGGATGCCAGGCTGACTGCACGGTCCCTCTGATTTCAGAACGAGCTCGGATCCCAGCCTTTGAGGATGTCATGGCCAGGCCCCCGGAGGGCCTGCGGCAGCCACCCACATTTCCTAAGCGCCACAAGACCAGAGGCAGCCCGAGCAAAGAGGAGCCCCAACACCCAGCCAAAACCCGTGTTGGCACCTGTCGGTCAAGCTCTCTCTGGAGGGGACCCTGCTCTGGGACAGGAGAGGGGACACGCCGACACCCCAGGGGCCTCTGCGTGGCTGCCAAGTCTTGCTGGTGGAGGGCATCCGATGGCGTTCAGGGTGACTTTGGGCCAAGCTCCCCAATTCCCAGCCTGTCTCCCCCTGGTGGTCAACCCCTTTCCCAGTGCTGCTCCTGGGGCTCCGACACCGTGGGGCGTCTCAGCCGGTTTAGCCTATGAAGGGGGATGGATTCAGGCTGTGGAGGGCCTGCCGCACGGCCACCAGCATCCTCACCTGGCTTCATGGCGCTCATGACGGCTCGGCAGCTCCGCAGCACTGCCTCATAAATGGCCTTCTGGTCTGCAGTGAACTTGCCGTTGGCCGGGAAGGAGCACGTGATATCAGAGGAGAAGCAGTAATACTCTCCGCCCATGTCGAACAGGCTGCGGGGGGAGGGGGGGCTGTGAGGCTGAGATGCCCCCTGTCCCAGACCCTTGCCCACAGGGCTTAGGGGCAGCCTGCTGGGCCCCGGGGTGTCAGGGTGCCAAGCCCCAGCCACCTTGCCAGATCGCTGGTGCACCAGCAGTACAGGGCCTCGCCCTGCTGCTGTGTCCTCACAATGCTGGCTCAGGAGACCTCTGACTGCAGAGCAGGGAAGCCCGGAGAGAGTGGGGCTGACCTGCCCTCCCTGGCCTCTGCTGGCCAGCATCTGGATGCCCAGTGGTGGGGCCTCACTTGGAGAATGGAGGAGGGGCAGAGATGTCGCCAGGCCCTGACTCACCACCTGGGCATGCCCACAGACCCTCCTGGGACTTCCCAGCCCCAGCACTGCTCACGGGAGCCAGGCAGGGGCCTTGGGATGGAGACACCTACTGGTGGGCAGGATGGGCCAAGCCACACCACCCAGCTCTCCCGGGCCCCAGGGTGTGAGTGAAAACCCCGCCAATGGCTCTGTTCCAGCACCAAGGGCCCCCTGAGCAGAGGGCGGTGTCCCTCTCCCTGCTGGGATGGGCCAGATGTGCTCTACTACGGCCGGATGTCAGGCCCGGGAGGACAGAGCAGATGGCAGTTCTCATGTCCGGCAGGGCACCCCCCGCATCCCCAGGGGTGGAGAGAAGGAAGGCTAGGAGGCCCTGAGCTGGGGTCTGAGAGACAGCAGAGGTAGGCTGCCAAGTCACGAGGGTGGCACAGGGCATCTGGCCGCCAGACCCCCTGTGCCAGCGTCCAGTGTGGTGGCCCTAGAAGGGAGCGGGTGGGCCCCGCCGCCTTTGCCGCCTGTCCATGTGCATAGGCCCAGGAGGCGGGGCCTCAGCATCCTCAGCAGTCAAGGGCAGGAAAGAATCCTCCCCTGCAACCTGCATGCTGGAACGCGACAGGATCCATGGAGGGCTGGCTGCTGGGTCACCACGCTGATGGGACCGCAAATGAGAGCAGGAGAGGTGTACAGACGGAGCAGCCCCCCGTCCTGTCCCCCGTGCCCCCGAGCATCTCGGCAGGCCGCTTGCCAGCAGGCATATAGAGGGGGCCCTCCAGCACCCCCAGCCCCTTCATCAGCTAAGCATGACGCCGATGGAGACAAAGCCAACTGAGGGACAGCGGTCCAGCCCCCGCCCGGGATTCTGCTGCGTCCCCAGGGCCAGGTGACCAGAGTCGGGTGGAGACGAGGGGTGGGGCTGCCCTCTGCCACCGTGCCCTGCTCTGTCCTCTGTCTGCAGCTGCACAGATCCTGGCAAACCTGAGCCCGGGACAGGGCTGTGCTCTCCCCCAAACGCAAATCCTTGTGGTGAGCTCAGTGGCTCAACCAACATCCCAGGGGCCACCTGAGCGCCTGCCTTTGGGGCCCTGACCCTGGACGACAGAACAGGGGGTCCCGGCCCCCACTGGTGGAGTAGGAGTTGGGCCTGAGAGGCAGCACCCGCTACTCCAAAGAGACAGAGTTTTAAAGGAAAAACTTGAATGCTCAGGACCCCCAGACACTGCTGGAATCCAAAGTCCCCTGCCTAGCGAGCGCTTTTTAATCTCCTGTCTTTTTCCGTTGCAAAACACCATAAACAGTGTCAACAGAGCAAAAAGCACCAGATAACACCTCAGGTGATTCTCAGGGGGTGGGGGGAGGGCCCCAACCAGTGCAGCACGAGAACTCCAGGCCGGGTCAAAGTCACAGACTCTAGGGGACCCTGCCTGGGGAAGGCTCATTGGAGGACCCAGACCTCACTGGGGGTGACCCGAAGACAAGACAGAGAGGCCTTGAGCAGACACGCCCGGGAGGCTCCAGACACAACAGGGGGTTCAGGTCAATAGCTGCCTGCACACTGACTTCTGTGGGGGGCACACTCGCCCCGGAGAGCTGGCCAGGAGGGCAGTGCGCATCTCAGCCCTAACCTGCAGAGACTGTGAGGCTCTGAACACGGGCCAGCAAAGCCCCCTGTCAGGGGGGTCAGCAGCTCAGAGCCCAGCGACGGGCCCTCTTGTCTTGACTCCAGCACTGGGCTCCCTGGGCCTCAGCACTTCTCCCTTTAAGCAAGGGACGTCACCACCACCGTGTCCTCTCGGGGCCGGCGTGTAGGTAGGCATGGGGAGTGGATCCGAATGGGGCCACGGCCCAGTTCCACCCTGGGAGTAGAGCATTCCCATTTGCCCCCCCACCCCCCAAGGTAACAAAGGAACCTGGTTTGTGGTTTGATTCAGAACGTCCGAGAATGGTCTGAGCAGACAGGACGCAGCTGGGAGATTGGGCGACACAGACTTGTGGGGGCCACCCCACCGGGGGGCAACCTGCAGCAGCACCCCTGAGGCAGACGGCTGGACTGTGCTGATCTCAGAGAAAAACAGAACTGCAACTATTTAAGAAACGGAAGCCCACGAGCACGCTGAAGGCTGGAGTCATGGAGAGCAGCGGAGACAGGACGCTTCTCTGGGGCAGACGGGACTCGGGCCCAAGTGCTCCAGACACGCTTCTCAAAAGCATGGCGAGAACGTGGGACGGGGTGCCGGGGGCCCCTTGGCCAGCCCAGCTTTACTGTTCAGACTCGAGAAGACCTCGCTTGGCTCTGTTGGGTGAGGCCTGCCTGCGTGGCAGAAGGAAGTGAGCGCCCAGGCGGCCAGTTCCATCCTGCCCAGTGCCGCTCGGGCACGGGGCTGGAGTCTATTTTCGTGATCTCAGTTCCCTATCTTTCTCTGCTTAAAAAAAAAAAAAAAAAAAAATCCCCCTCAGAGTTCCTACACGCATAGGTTACTCAGATTCAAGGCGCTCCGGAATCCAGGGACGAAAGCCGTCTTCCATAAATCATCTCCCTCCAGCTCCTCTGTGTCCACTTCACCCGTCTTCGAGCACAACTCGACAGTGGGGAATTGGGTCATCCTTTGGCTCCCCTGAGCGCTCAGGATCCCCCTCCCCCGCTGCCTGGGGACACCCACCGGGCTGCTACCATCTTTGGCAGAGCGACACTATGTGATAATCTAAGCCATCTGGGAGCCGTTACGCATCTCCAAGCAATACGCTGGCGTGCCTTTTTTTCACATGTGTTTATCTGGTTCTATTTCTGGCCGGGATGAGAGGTTCTGTCTGCCCTTGGCTCCTCCTGGGCAGCTTCATGCCCGGGCTGCCCGCCACACTTGGCTCAGCCGGGCCCTCTCCAAGCCCCACTCAGCTCCCCAGGCCCCACCGTTGGGGACCGGCCGGCCCCGGGGCAGAAGGCCTCTGAGATGGTCGGGCCAGTGACGCAGGCTTGGGCAGCATCCCGGGGAAACGCTGCTGTGCACGTACAAGGCTCTGGGTGCTCAGTGTCTAGTCTGACTCTTTACTGTTCCGAGCTGCGGCCTCGCTCCCGTCTGCCTGTCACCCAAGCCAGGCGCTAGGCCTGTCCGCTGTGGCAGGAGCATTTCAGACCTCCACTCGCTGCCGCCCCAGCCTGCGTTCCAGGGGATTTCTGAGAAGCAGGAAACTCCTGCTTCCCTCCAGACCTCAGCATGAGAGAGGAAGACGTGCTGCTCGCTTTCCCGTTTGCGTCCTGCAGCGGGCAGCCCCTCCGGATGAGGCATGTGGCCCGTCTACCCGCCCCCCAGCCTGCCCTCCCACGGGCTGCCCAGGCCCCATGGTGACTGGTGGGGCTGAGGCCATCACTTGGAGACCATGGGCTGACTCATCAAGCCGACCTCTCCCCAGTACCTTCTAGGCATCCCTGTTCCCCACCCCAGCCCCGGGAACAGCTGTTCCTTTGGGGCTCGGGCGAAAAGGAAAGTTGCCCAAGTGACCAGCGCCCAGAGCCCCAGAGCCCGCGAGGCCCGGGGTACAGGCTCGGGCTGGGGGCATCCTGTGTGTCTGGAGAGAACTGTGTTTCCCGTTCTACAGATGGCGTGGGGAGAAGCGGAGCGCCTGTGTGGGGCCATGTCCCCAGGAAGGCCGTATATGACACAGTGACTGTCCACTCAAGCACTCGTGCCCCTGCAGCACAGCAGACGAGGGCTGGGCATCAGGGCAGTGTCCTCTGCCGGGGAGGGCCAGAGTTGTGTCACGAGCCCGGCACATGCTTCGTTTCACTTTTTTGGTCAGCAGTGTCCCGTGATATCTGTGAGCACCCAGGCTGGACCAGTGCTTTTCAACCCGGGGGCGGTGAAGTTACCGAGTGGGGACAGGTTCTAGTCTGGTAGGTCATCCCCTGCACACATGGGATGGGGCCTGAATGTGAGGGTGCTTTTCACTGGGACGGAAAGTGAGGGTTACGGCTACGGGTCTGGCTGTCCAGGCTAGCAGGGTCTGTGCTACCTCCGGAGAGTGTTCTCTTACCCTGAGGCCTGGGCATGTGTTTAAGATCACTGAATCCTTGGTATGGGGTTGCTGAGCGAAAGTCAAGTGTTCCTTTGAGAACAAGGGAACAGGGGTCTGGGCTGGGCCTGGCACCAGGGATCAGGCTCTAGAAGGGACACTTGTTCTCTGAAGTCAACCAGGACATCAGGCTCCAGGACAAGGGAGGCCTGGGGGCTCCCTCACCTTGGCCCCGCCACCAGCTGGGGGGAGCCCCCCTCAGCCCAGCCCTGCCACCAAC
>ML108582.1:14111-29145 GCA_003697995.1 Taxidea taxus jeffersonii
CCTAGACAGAGTCGCCCCTCCCTGGGGCTGCAGGGGACAGAAAGACAGAGCAAGTGGCTCCTGGGGAACAGGCAGGACCGTCCCGTCACACCTGCGGAATACCAAGGGAGCTGCTGGGGCCCTGGGGTGAGCGGTGCCCGCCCCTCACAGCCTGCAGGCCTGGTGCATGGCGGCCCAGGACGGAGGGGTGAGGTAGGGTGGCACCCCCCAGGCAGCTAAACATCTAGTCCATGTCAAACCTGTGGAACTGAGAATGAGACAAGGGCAGGAAGGAGCCAGGGGTAATGGCACTGGTGGCAGGAAGGGCGGCCAGCTAGGGAAAGAGACTGCGTTGGCCACGACCCCTCACAGGCTTGTCCCCTCCTCTATGGAAGGAAAGGATGGGGCAGCTTGGGGGGTGTGACGTGGCCAGCATGGGCCACTGACACCAGCGACAGGTCAGGTGTCTCCAGGGGCTTCCCTGGGAGGAAAGCCCCTACTTCTCCGGGCAGAGAGAAGCGGGGCTGCAGTCACTGTGCGCTGTGTCCCCACTTCTGCCAGTCAGCGGGGCAAGGCAAGCGAGACAGGGCATCAGGCTGTTAACAGGGCAAGGAGAAATAAGAGGCCCCTGAGCCCTGACAGGAGAGGAGAGGCGATAGGGAGAGGACAGAGCATGGGGCTGGGACAGGCGTCTCCTGCTAACTGGGCAGGCTGCCCCCTCCCACGCCCCAGGGGCAGCAGGACAGCCTCCAGCAGGGAGGAGGCCCGCCCACACATCCTGGGACAACGCTGCCCTCTTCTGGCCAGTTCTGGGACGGCCGGTTCCCACCCACGGGCCACATCCTGCCTGCAGCTGGGCAGCCCAGGCCTGGGCATCCTTAGACAGGCGTTCCAGAAGGTTCTGAGGATGACCACAGGGCATTCTACCTCAGGAACCACTCCCCCACTCCCTGATTAGATGGTGGGAGTGGGAGGCAGCAGTGGTGCAGGAGGGGTGTCCCAGCTGTCTTCCAAATCAGAACCCACTAGAGGCACACCCTGGACCTCTCCTGCCTCTGCCCCTGGGGTGATGCTGCTGAGGGGCCCCGGGGGCATAGGAACGCTGCAAAGGCCAGCCTCAGACCCAGTGAAGCACAAGGGAGGATCCGACTCTGGGTGCCTGGCTTCCCAGTGGATTTGAACATGGACAGTGGCGCTCCCTGGTGGCCATGGGTGGCACACCAGCCCCCTGGCACTTCCATCTGCCTTGGGGACAAGGCTTTTCAAAGCCCGGGCTGGCTGTGCGAAGCCAGGGAAGCCCACGGGCGCCACATCTGTCTTTACAACATCCGTGCTCACACCCACCTGGCTGGGGCTCATATGGTGGGGAGGGGTCTTCCCGGGCTCCCACCCAGAAAGGGAGTCCAGGGCCAGAAGCCACCATCCTTTGGGCGAGCATGTGAAGAGCACGCGTTAGCAGGAGTTCCAGGCTCCTGATGCCCTGTCTGACGAGGTCTACCACTGCCTCAAATGCCAGAACAAAAAGCAACTAATGGCTTCTTTAGGACTGTGGCTAGGAGACAGGCTCCTGGAGAACCCGTGAAAGGGCTCTGACAGCTACGGGAAAAGGTCCAAGGGGCCCCCCAAGAGGCCTCATGGCTCTGAGTGAGCTGAGTGCGAGACCCCCAGGGATCTGAAGCCACATCAAAGTCTGGGTCCCTACCTGTGCTTCATGCGGAGCAAGTGGGGCTGATCCAGCAGAGAGACATGGGAAGGGGTCCCTGGAGCGGGTGTGGTGGGCCAAGAGGCCCTTGCTGCCCAGCCCCCGTGACAAGGCGGACGTGGAAGGTGAACCAGCCTGCCTAACCCACAAGGCCTGCTCCCAGGCAATGACTGAGGCCGACAGCAGCCTCGGCCTGGCTCCCGGGAAGGGGCTGGTCCTGGAGGAACAGGGGGCATGGCGGGGTGGGCTAGCCTCACGCTGCGCCAGGCATTCACCCAGAGGACAGTGACACACTGGAAACACAGAACAGGCTCGAGAGCTACCTGCCTCAGGCTCTGCGGAGCCTCTCCCCACCAGTCCGTCATGGAACGCGCTGCTGGAAGGTTGGCCTCGTGGCCCCGGAGCACAGGCAGAAGGCCAGCCTGCTGGCTCCGAGGATGGCCACCACTGCCACTCTCACCTGCCAAGGCCACACTGTGCCAGGCTCCCCACTCAATGCCACTTATTCTCGCGGACTCCTCCCAGGGCTGGGTGTGGGTGGAGAAGCTCAGGGCACAGGCCACTCAGCCAGGAAGGGGAAGGACAGGGGCAGGAACTAGGGACCCTCTGCGCTCATCATCACACGTCACACGACCCGGGCTCTCTGAGGCTCCCGGTGGGGGCCTCGGGGCACGTCTGGGACTGGAGAGAGAGGGACAGGAAGGCTGACTGCCTCTCAGTCCCGTCTCCAGCAGCACCTGACTGTCCCGGACCCTCTCTGGCTCCAAGCAGCCCCTTCCTCAACATTCCAATGTCTCTGGGGCATTTTCACCTGTCTTCAGGAGACTGTGACCCAGGGCCTACCAGCACCAGGGAGCATGGAACAGTCATGCTCTGGGAGACACTCAGCTTCAGGAAAAACTCCGCATTATGCTCCTGTTTTGGTTTCATACCTGACGATGAAGTATCGTGGCTTTTATGTTGGGATAACAGAGTGATCTATTATTTACCGAACACAGTAGGCGCGGCAGATCAATTTCAATAAAACAATGGATTATAAATGCTGCCAGCAATCTGGCAGTGGCAGTAATCAACAAAACATGTTGTTCTAAATGCTGCATAATAAATTGACTATAATAAACTCGTAATTATCCTACTGGCTACATTTCAAAGTTAGCACTAGAAAAATAAAATCACCCATTTGGACTTGGCATTCACACCCACAGGATTCCTGGATCACTTCTGTCTTAGCTGCAAGCAGGAGACACAGGTGCCATGCCCCCGGGAGGGCCCAGGCCACATCTGGGCCCCATGGAAAGCTGATGTACGCTGCACCCTGGTAGGCCCAGCCCCAGCTCAGCAATGGGCAGCCTTGGGACACAGCTGTGACCAGCTTCTCAGGGAGTGAGGACCGTAGTGGGTGTAGATAAAGAGGTGCATGGAGAAGCATGGAGAAGCTTCCTCTGGGGTGTGCCAAGCTCACAGAGGAGAAAAATCATGGCCACACGGCACTGCCACAGGGCCCTCCAGGAGGCCAGAGCTGGCCCTAGGACAGCTGAACCTCTCTGGTATAGCTAGGTTGCTGTCTCTGCCCAGGGACTGGATTCCCACATCCTGGACTCTTGGCCCAGCCAGAATGAGCGGCACAAAGGGCACTAGGAAAGGCTCCAGGACACAAAAGTCCATGGAGACACCAGGTGGTCTCTCTTTAGGGCCACATGTGGCTCAGCCATGGTCTAGAGGGCACGGCCCTCCCCACTCTGGCCTTGGTCTCCAGCTAAGCCATGTCTAAGGTAGCCACCTCCCTCCCTAAATTCCTCTGGCTCTGTGCCTAGGCCCTCCCTGTGTCTCAGTGACCTCACCTACACGTAGTGGGGGGGTGTCCATGAGTGGGGATAGGGTAGATGTCCCTGGGGCCAGGCACTGGGGAAGGTCCTGTCAGGGTTTCCACACACCCCTTGGCCGCTGTACCAAGAAGGACCTGAACCACTCTGGGAGGGATTCAGCCACTTCAGGTGTCCACCTGTGTATGCTCCCACCCCTGATCTGCTGGCCCAGGCCCTCGGGAAAGGGCACAAGAGCTCATCCCTGCCTTTCTGACACATTACTTCTGCCCCTTCCTGTTGTTCTGAGAGCCGTATGCCAGCTCCACTGACAGAAAAGTAAACTGAGGCTCCGAGAGGGAACTCAGAGGCTTTGTTTCCTCCCAGGAAGCTGAGCTGGGCTCTGGCCGACAGCAGTCCCAGCCAGAACAGCCCGTCCCGCTACTGACCCAGGTGAGTGCAGAGCCCGTAGCCAGCCACGGAGCCCGGTGTGCCTGTGGCAGGGACGGAACCCCGGGGTTGGGTAGATGTCTGAAAACACTGCAGGGACAGCCCAGAACACGGCTCACACCCCCCAGTGGGTGTGGGCCAGGGCCTCCTGTGTGCAGGCTCTCCCAAACCACCACAAGGCTGGGCTGCACATGCAGGAGGAGGCCAGGCTCCGGCCGCCGTAGCTCCGGCCAGGGACGGAGCCTAGCGGGGCGATACCCACAGTGCGACGCGAGGCACAATGCTGCCAGGGAGCAGGTCGGTGGGACTCTTGCTCAGGTGCCCCTGCAACCAGGAGCTTCAAGTCCCAAAGAACTGGGTGGGACCGACCATGCGTGCCTCCCTCCCCATGTGTTGATGACCATGGCAAGATGCCTGACGGCCAAGACAGGGTAGCCTGTGGGTGGCTCTCAGTGGTCCTGTGGCCGCCTGGGCTGGCCCTGCCTGACATCTGGGCAGTGGAGAGGAGAAGTGGGGAGTTCCCAGTGCCTGTGAGTCCAAGAGAGAGCTGGTCCCGGTCAGCAAGGCACCCACAGATCCCTGCCAAGGCCTGGGGCAGCTTCCCAGAGAGGTGCAGCACGAGTGGGATTGCAATCCTGCCAACGGGAGAGTCCGTCGGGAGGGCTGGGGGGCCACAGATCCTGCCCATGTCTGCTTGGTCGGGGCTCAAGCAGGTGCTCCGAGCACCTAAGTTGTGCTCAGGAAGCCCTGAAAACAGTCTTGAAGGTCAAGCGCCCCCTGTGACCTTGTGAACTCATGGCCATTTATGGATGGTGGAGGCTGGCAGGACTCCCAGGGCGAGAGTCCTCCCTGCTCCAGACTAGGGCCCACCCTCCTGGTACCAACTGAGATGGAGGTTTTGAGTGTTGTGACTGCGGGGCAGGGGCTGGGGGCTGGCTCAGTCCCCCGCCGAGGCTGTGTGTCAACCCCCCTATGCTCCCCCTGCCACGCACAGGGTCCCCCGCACCTGCTCTCGGGGCTTCTCCGGCCTTGCAGGCAGCCCTGGCAAAGAAGTCTGGGCCCAGAACAGACGGGGCCTCCCAGTGCTCAGCCCTCTCAGGGTAGGACCCAGAGGACCCCCAGTCAGTCCTCCTGGAGGCAGAGACACCCCCCCCCCAACCCCACCATGGCCCCATGGGTCATAGGCAGAGCCAGGGCAGGGGCGGCTCGGGGCTGGCCTCACTCACCACATGTCCCCATCCTGGATGGTCCGGTCATTGGGGGCCCCAGCATGTCCGTAGTGCAGCACCGCTGAATTCTCACCACTGCAGAGTACCAGGGGAGGTCAACACCCGTCCTCCCCCAGCAGGTCCTGGCCCAGAAGTAGGACCACCCCTCCTCCAGCAGAGGCCCAGGGGCGGGGGAGGGGTGCAGGTGAGGCCCTGCAGCTGACGGGCAGCCTCGAGGCTTGTGGGGAGCCGACACGTGCAGGGGTCCCCCAGACGAGCGCCATGCGGCCAGGTGCCCTTGGGGCTGGGGATGTTGGAATGGCAGGGGGACAAGGGTCTGAAGCCCGGGGAAGGGACCCCAGGGAACCCCTCCCTTCCTGGTGGAGGCAGGGGGGAGGCCAGGGGGAAGGGCCTGGACCACGTCAGGGGCCGCCGTGCTGCCAGCCTCGCTCCTCTACTCGAGCTGCTTCCTAATGAGCGATGCCTTTAAGAAAAAAAGGACTTCTAAGTCTGTCCAAAGGGAAAAAAAAACCCCACCTGGGTGTAATATTTATGGCCCTGTTCGGGAGTCTCAGGAATCATAAAAGTAGAAATAATGATTTTTCTCTCTATCCACCAGAGAAGAACATTTCCAAAGACTGAGATGCTCGCATGTATTATTCATGCGCCGAGGACGTGTGCATCAGCAGAGCTGCGGCCCCGTCCTGGCTGGGCAGAGGCCGGACCCTCTGATCCAGGGCCGGGGCCCGGCCAGGAGAGCCCAGTGCGCCCAGGAGTGGAGGGGGCCACCCCCAGCCAGGACGTGCCCCTCGAAGACACACCCACAGTGACACATGCGGACAGCCACAGGCTGCCCCGTTCTCCTGGTCATTGGAACCCCGTGGCCTCCAAGCACACTCAGCCACATGCAGGTGACACAGACTCACATGGAGTCCCCCTCCCCAGCCAAAAAGGGCCATGTGTGGGGGGACATGCTGGCTGTGTGCCCCTGTGGGGCAGCGAGGGAGAGCATGGCAGCAAGCACCCCGCACGGGCCGGGAGCCTTAGGAGGGGAGAAGGAGTTTGCTTCTGTGGTGCTGCGGTGGGCACTGCAGCGAGCAGGTGTGTCTAAGCTGGGGAAGTGGGGGGCTCACCTTCCCACAGCCCTCTCCCTCCGTCACCCCCACTTACCTGCCGCAGATGCAGGTGTAGGAGCTGTGGCGCATGCCGCCCCGGGAGTAGCAGTAGTGCTCGAAGAGGCTGTGAGGGAAGGAGGGACGTCAGGATGGAGCTGCCAGAGCATGCGTGTCCCCCGTCCCCCGCCCCCCGCAAGCCCCTGGCCCAGGCCTTGCTCGGCCAGGAGTTCTCCTTGCCCTGAGCTAGCCTCAGATGGCCGTGGGCCTGACACTGGGGAAGGGCATGGGGAAAGGAGAGTAGAGCCGCTGGGCGCTGGCCTGGACAGGGTGGAGGCGCAGCCCTCACGGAGACAGAGCAGTCTCTGGTTGGGGGCAGACAGGGAGAGAGAGGCAGAGTCAGAGAACAGGCCTTTCTTCTCCTTTCTTACACCAAGCAGCCAATGGCCCCTGGACAAGCTCCCCCTCTCTGGGAAGGGGAGGCAAAGATGAGATCCTAAAGGGGTCGCCAGCCCCCAGGCCGAGCCCAGAGCCAGAGCCTGGGGAGGCCTCCAGCTGCACAGGATATCAGCAGACCCGGGATAGAGCCAAGGTCAGAGGGTGAGCCACCCTTGGCAAAGGCCTGGGTCCTGCTCCCTGCCCTCCTGGGGCAGATCCTGCGGATGACCACAGGGGCTGATGGACCAGACCAGCCACACGAACACCACCTCAGCAGCACTGAACCCTTGGGGGGCCATGCTACCAAGAGCTCTGGGGAGGCTGCAGCCCTGCCCATCCTTCTGCCCCCTGTAAGCTCCAGGACCTTGGGGCTCTGTATCAAAGAGCTCAGACTCTCCAGGCCTCACCCCCTCCCTGATGTCTAGGCAACAGCTCAGGCCCAGCACCCCAGGAACCCTGGCTGAGAAGCAGGTTCAGTGGACCCGAGTCCACCCACAGACCACCAGGGCAGGGGCCTAAGCACAGGGCTGTGCCACTGCTCCCGTCCTCAGAACATGCTGAGTGGCCACCCTCCCCTGCACGCTCGAGGCCGGTTTCGGGGACCGTCTGTATGGAGGAGTCTAATCTTCCAGGCGCTGTAAACACCAATTACGTGTAATTGTTATGACTGGGTATTAAGCAGTTGTCATGCGGAACGGTTCTGCTACGTTCATTCGGCTTCCAGACCTGCTTCCCAAGCCTCCCAGGATAACTGTGTATCTGTGAGTAAACGATTTCCTCAACAGAAAGGATTTCAGGAACTGCCAGGGAGGCAAGGAAGGGCACACACTCGCCCCTTATCAGTGTTCTGTATTCACAAGGGCACACCGGGGGCGGCCACCAACTTCCACCTCTGGCCCAGAGACTGGACCAAGCCACAGCCCTGCGTGCGGCTACAGCCGAGCCCGTTCCTTCCCGGGGCCAGCCTTCCAGCACCCCGCCCCCGTAGGCAGCCTCTGCTCCCAGACTAGATACCAGGGCCTCGGACGTGGGGACCCTCGAACAGCGAGCCCACAGTGAGGGGAGGACGCCTGATGCGCCACGGAGCTGCGATGCTCCCTTATAAGGAAGACGCAACCCTGTGGGGACAGAAGCAGATCTCAGGGGCCACATGGTTCTCCAGGGGCTGGGGACAGTGGGCCTCCCCTGGGGTGGGGACCAGCAGGCAACGACAGGCTGTGGGAACAGCCAGGAAGGCCAGGCCAAGGGACAGCTGGGCTGCCTGCATGCACAGATGAATAACCGGGAACATTCTGCAGCGGCCTCATGACGCGGGGAGCGTGGGCGGCTTCCCTCCCCTGCAGCCAGTCTCAGTGGCCTGCGTTCCCTGCCGTGTCCTCTGCTCGGGAGAAACAGCCTTTACGCTCTGGCTTCCACTTAAGAAAAAAGCACTTTAGGGTAAAAGGCATAGCTTACAGAAGCGCTGGACTGACCCAGTTTTCACCTGCGGACTGCAGCCCGGCATTGGGGCAGCTTCTAGCCACAGGAAGACAAGAAACATCAGAAGCTGAAAAGTCACTCGAGCTGAAAATGACTTGAGGGTCTTCAAAATTGGACTTTGGCACCTAATTTTGGTTTAAATGAACTTTTCTGATGCGACGTGAGGACCAGCTGGGGCTTTGATGGCAGTCACGGGTGAACACATCAGGCCCCCTGTTTTCTGCTCACATGCCTTCGAGGGCCCTCTCTCTGGGCTCTCGGGCCTGGGGTGCGGACACAGGCAATGGTCAAGGGGGCCGTGGAAAGATGTGAGTCCCACAAGGGGCGGGGGTGCTTCCACGCTGCAAACTGGGGGCATGGGGGTGATGTGGAGCTCCTGTGGAGCCTGGCTGGGGCTCGGTCAGAGCTGTACCTGTTCCCGCTACACGGCTCACAGGTCAAGGCGGCGAGAGAAGGGCAGTTCATAAAGATCTATCTGGAATTTTATGAAAAATACGTCAAAATGTGGACCAGATAAGAATCAGGTGGCCCGTGATCAGAGGGAACTCTTTTTTTTTTTTTAAAGATTTTTTTTTAATTTATTTATTTGACACAGAGAGAGAGAGAGATCACAAGTAGGCAGAGGCAGGCAGAGAGAGAGACTGGAGGAAGCAGGCTCCCTGCTGAGCAGAGAGCCCGATGCGGGGCTCGATCCCAGGACCCTGAGATCACGACCCGAGCCGAAGGCAGAGGCTTTAGCCCGCTGAGCCACTCAGGCGCCCCCAGAGGGAACTAACTCTTGACAGACACAAGTCTACAGCCACATTTGGCTGAAAGTAACCCATCTGTCCCTGGGGAGCCACAGGGAGACCATGGCAGAGTCAACTGAGAACCGGAACTGGAACTGCCCCACCTCCCACACTCCGAGGGTCTCCATGAAAGGCAGTACATGCAGAACTACGCTCTTGGGACAGGAAGGAAGAGGGAGCTGCCAGGCTTGGGAAACTGGAGGCCTTGGCTTTTGCTGCCATGTGGGGACAGGGACGAGGCCTGGGAGGCGTGAGAAGTAGTAGAAGAGAACAGAGACCCCATCTCCACATGCCTGGGCTGGGATGCACCCTCAGCAGAAGGGCAAGATGTGGAGAAAATTCACCACCATCGAAATAGGCCGTCGGAAAGCCTTCCTGGGCTCTAGGGAAAAAATAAAATACCAGCCTGCCCTCAGAGCTCCTAGTGTGGGTCTGCCCTCCAGAGGGTTCAGGATCCAGAGTGAACCACCTGTGTGGTTTGGAAACTCATACACCAAGAAATTAGTAGAAGCTATGTTGCTGAATGGTGCCCCCAGCAGGAGTGACACAAAGCCAACTGGGCAGCCATAGCCTCAGCCCAGGCCAGCCAGGGTCTATGTGCACACTTATGTATACAGACACACACACACAGGTGTATATACACACCGCCACACCCTGAAGATGAACATTAGTCCACAAGAGTTGTCAGACACAACTGACAGCCAGCAGCAGGCTGATACCCCCAAGGACTTCTGAAAACAGAACTGTGGGCACTATACGCACCTACGAACTAACTGACACCTAACCACAGAGCATGAAAACACAACACAGCAAAACTTCTGGAGGTGACCCATTTATCCACCAGCAGATGGGGGGCAGGAAGCCAGGCAGCAGGGCCCGTAACCCAGAGATCACTTCCGCCTGCTCTTTCCATCTGTGACTCCCTCCCATGTGCCCGTGTCCTGCGGGGCCGGCCCGCCCCACTCCCTCCTGCTTGCCTGTGTGGGGCATGGGGTGGGGGGCACATGACTGGGTACCAGGCACGTGGCCTGGCAGCAGTGGGGGGGGCTTCCTGATGTGCAGAGGCGAGCAGGGGTCTCACACACACCTGCCACAATGTGGTCCCTGAAGCCCCCCCCGGGCATGGCCGTGCCTCTATCAATTTACCCTCCTTGCCCATAAATTTCTCCCAAGCAAGACATGAGTGGAAAATGCTTTGTCTCCAGGCATCAACGAGAACCTTTCAGTAACCTGGGCGAGTCTGTGCTGTGAATAACGAGGTAGATGGAGCGACCCCAGCGACAGAGGGGCAGGCCCATTTGTCAGTGCCTGGATATGACGAATGGGGCAGGGACAGCAGATGCCTCGGCCCCGATCTGCCGGAGCGGGGTCTCCAGGGACAGCACTGTGGGCCTCCCTCGGGGCCCGCACATCCAGCCCATGGAGCCCTCCTGGGCTCACAGCCCAGCTCCTGCCCTCTGAGGTTTATCGCCTGATGAGCAGATAGCCGCGGCCCTATAAAAATGCATTAGCTGCCCAAGATGATGGCAGAAGGGCTGCCCGGGGCAACCAGTATCAGTGAGCCATCAGCATCAGCCTGAGGGCCGGCAGCTGGGCCAGCCGGGAGGTGGGCCGGGGCTGCATCTCCCCCCTACCCCCACCCCGGGCGGGGCCCTGAGGCGCAGTGGTCCCGGGAGGCCAAGCTGGGAACAGGAGCATGGAAGGGCAGATGGGCAGGCTGCTCCCCACGCACTCAGGCCTGTGGCTTCTCCATCTGATGCATGTCCCATCGTCCTTGCTCTGGGCCACATGCCAAGCCTCCTGGGGTCCTGCTCAGTACTGATACTAAAGCCAGATCCTAGCTCTGCCATGTACCAGCTGTATGGCCCATCTGTGCCTCAGTTTCCTCGTCTGTAAGATGGGATAACAGCACCTCCCACAGAGCTGCTCTACCACTTACATGATAGGACACACAGAGGGTATAATGGTGTCTTCCAGGACACATTGGCTGTCACTGCTGTCCACGTTCAGGGGCTTCAAAGGGACTGCACACAGCAAGGACCCCTTGAGGGAGGCTGGGCTTACACATAGAGTCTCTTGTTCTTTAAAGCCAAACAGAATCCCCCCGTGGCCCAGACCCCCGTGCCCACACGATGTGTCCCAGGACAGACACACACACACGGGCGTCCTCTGACACGGGGCATCCAGCTGCCACTGTCCCGCCTCTGGAAGTCTCACCTCCTCAGGGAAGTGCCAGGGCCTCAAAGGGTGAGAAAGGAGGGAGTGGGCGTGTCTCGTGCTGTGCTGGGGCTAACGACTATGTTCTGTGCCGTTATCACAGCCCTGGCTGGGTTACTCTGGATTCACATTTACTCTGTTTAATCAACTATCCTTATGTTGGGGGTATAAATGACAACTACGTAATGAATGTGATAGGCCTTTTGGAGACATGAGTACTTATTAAAAGAAAATTCTTGATAGTAAGAAAACCACAGTCCCAAAGACAAGAGCCCTGGGATTCACCTTGGGGCGAGTGGAAGTGTGTTTCTGTTTTCCTGCTTTCCCCGACGGGTAGGCAGCAGGAAGAGAGGACTCGGATCTATACCCTGAGGAGGGGTCCCTGCTAGGGGACAGCAGGAGAACAGCTTTTCCAGGGAGCCAGAAGCATGTACCACATGTACCTTGAATTTCCAGGGAAGGATATTCACTGTTTTTCACTGATATTCACTGATATTTCACTGGATACTGTTTCACTCACTTCTTCTGGGGTCATCAGAAAGCACCCATGGGGGCAGGACAGCCCCCATCCTGCTCTGGTCATCACTGGTCACCCACCCTGGCTGGGCTCTGCCCAAATTCCTGGGAGAGCCGCAGCTCCTATAACCAAGTTCTCCGTGGGCCTTCTGAATGGCGGGTTGGCGGTGAACTGGGAGGCTGCCTGTCCCTCTCCTTCCCAGGCCCTCCCTTGAGGAAAGACACACAGCATGCTAGGGAGCCACCACTGAGGCTCGAGGGTGTTTAAACACAGCAAGTAACATTCACACAGTTTGTCACCAAGAAGGGACTGAGCTGGACTAAACCCAGACATGCAGTACTAATAAAGCCACAGCTCACGGCACAGCCTACAAGACTTGGCACCAGCAGGGACACAGACCGTATGCAGTGGCTCTGTGGCTGTCTCCACCAGCAGCAGCTCCTTCTGCCCAAGCCTCCTCCTGCTGCCCCACCTGAGTCTCAGACTAGGGACAATGACACCTTCTCACCCAGGACCTCCCCCAAGGCCCCACCATTAAGAGAAACTGAATGGCCCCCAGCAGCCTCTGGTGTTATCAACAGTCCTTTGGGGGAAGGAGTGATTTTCCTACTTTGTGGGAAAAAGGCCCGGCAAGGGAAGACCCCACCAACTGGAGGCAAGGGCAGCAGCAGAGACAGGGTCATGGCAGGAAGGCGAGGAGCAGGAAGGAGAGAAGCCACTCCCTCGCTCCCCTCGAGCAAAGCAGCAGCACTATCAAGGTAGGAGATAATTAGCATTTTAATTGGATAATTGGGAATTCTAAATCGCCTATCTTGTATTAAGCATAACTGAGGACATAACATGACATTCAATTAACAAATATTCCTCTTTATTCTTGACATGCTTGATTAGGTTGGATTTCCGAGTTCTTTGGTATCAGCGACGGGAGAAAGCCCTGGCCGCATCAGACTGCTAATAAATGCAAATCACAAATATGTAGAAAAAATTTTAGAAACTCCCTACACAAAGGGAAAAAAAACCCTCACCCATTGTCTTATCCCCCAGAGAGAACCTATCAAATATGTCGTTGAACATCCTTCCAGGCATTTTTTTTTTTTTAGAGGCATAAACACAGATTTCTAAAAATAATAATGAGCTGTACATTAAAATAATGAAACCTTTCTTGAAGCCACTTTTTGACAAGTCTGCTGTGCACACAGAAGAGGACTACGATCGCAGGGACCCAGCACACGGGGCCCTGCCCAGCCCGGCCTCCCTGCCTCCAGCAGGCACCTGACTTCCAACACTGCTCCTGACTCCTGCCTCTCCAGGACCTTTACGTCAAGCCCTCTCTGTGAGGCTTCTCCTGCCACTGCCCTCGATGCCCGCGAGAACTGCCCAGGTGGCAGGTGGCTGTCACTGCTCCTTCTCCTTGTTGGTAGCATTCCACCTGCTCTGCTCATGCTGCTGCTGAACATTCTGGAGGTTTTCAGATTGCGGCTCTCATGAATGGGGCTGCCGTGGACACTCATCCTGCTTCACACCTATGCGTGGGGCCCAAATGAGCTCAAAAGGTGCCCTGCCGCCAGCCCTGGGACACGTCAGGGAAGGTTGTTGCTAAAGCAACCCCATGTTCCCTTGCCCATAGATATGTATCTGTACTATATTTGTTTTTCAGGGTCACTCTGTCTATCTGTCAATCTGACTACTGCCTCCCACCGACACTGGTGCAGGCCACCTTCTCTCGCAGGTTGATGGTGACAGTGATGGAGCCGATCTCCCTGCTTCTCACCTCATCCCTTATGGGGCGCTCCTTTGATGATCTAAGTAGGACCAGAGTCCTGACTATCTCTGAGCAGACCGTTCCCCTCTCATTTCCCCGTCTCCTCTCATCTTCTCTGTTTGCGGGGCGCTCCTTTGATGATCTAAGTAGGACCACAGAGTCCTGACTATCTCGGAGCAGACCGCTCCCCTCTCATTTCCCCGTCTCCTCTCATCTTCTCTGTTTGCCTCCCCACTGCTGCTCTTGGGACCACCAGGCAAGCTCCCACCGCAGGGCCACCAGAGGAGCCCCATTCCCTCTGCCTGGAATGTCTGTGCCAGAGATCCATGGCTTGCTCTCCCCTTGAGGATTGTCCCAATGTCCCCTTCTCAGGGATGCCTGTCCCCAGTTCCCTGGATAAAGGACTCCCTTGCCCTTAGCCCTCACCATATGACTTCCATCCATCCATCCATCCATCCATCCATCCAGGCATCCACCCATCCACCCATCCTTTCTCACTTCCATTAGGCTGGAGTCTTGTCTCTTTTGCTCACTCAAGTGTCCCCAGAGCCCAGACTCGTGCCTGGCGCACCGACGCCTCCCCATACATTTCTATCGAGCGACTGAACAGTTATACGGCTGTGTGGGTGGCACCAAACCCTGTAATTTACTTCCCCAATTCCATGCTGCTGAGTATCTAGGTTGTCTCCACCTCCGTGTTACAATGGACACCCGTGGCCATATGCCTTTCCCTGCCTCTGGACTGAATTCCTAGAAGGAGAATTACCCGGGTACATTTTGAGTCTCAGGGCCCGTTCTGCCCGACAGACCCCAAACAAGTTCACAAGGATTTTCAGGGTCCTGAGCAGTGCATCACGGGGGCTGGCTGCCCACTGAGCTGCGAATCTGGCAGGCAAAACAAAAAAGTATTCTGTTGTTTCATTGATTAACTGGCCTGTTTACATGCTTATGTCCTCGTATTTCTTCCTTTCTAAGTGCCTATATTTATATATATATATATATATTTTTTTTTAGAAAAATGAATGTTCTAATATTTACCTTATTCATCCCTAAGGGATTTATACACGAAGGACACTAGCCAGTGGTGTTGACCATCGTCTAGGTAGCAAGCAGCTGGCCCATTCTGACCCTCTGTAGGACTGCCTTTGCCAATTCCCTAAAAGAAGGGCAGGGTGGTGGGGGCAGGAGCTGCAGTCAAGAAGGGCAGGACTGACCGGTACCCGGAAGGGTGACGATATACAGGAAGACAAAACCTGGAGCCTGCAGCACACAGCTTAAGTGAACATTCTAGATCTGTGAATCCAGACCCCTTTGGGGCTGATGCTCTTGAACGAGCGGGAGGGCCCCAGCTTTGGGAGGCCCGGGGAGAGCTGCGCCCAATGTGCCTTCATCTGGGATCAACGCCTGCTCGCATCTGACCCAATCGCACCAACCCTGGCCGCCATCGGTGATCACAGCCTTCTTGGCCCCAAAGCAAAACCATCGCGCCCCCCACCCCACTTTAAGAAATGCACCAGGCCACCCAAAGAATCACCCGTGGAGGAGCAATGTATAACAAGGAAGGGACAGAGGAGCTAGTT